>JAPVRG010261677.1:0-27489 GCA_029783565.1 Rhagoletis cerasi
GCTTGTCGTCATGTACGATAGTACGCTTGCAGTTTGTTTATGTTTTTGGGTGCATTTACAAGTTTTGATATAAAAATGTTTGCTGAAATTATAAAATTCGTGTAATTAATCGAAAATCGCGCGTGCCTGTATAATAATAATTTACTTTGTGCAATTTTTTTTTTTAATTTCGAGCTTTTTATTCAGATTTCTTTAAACAATTTAACATATTATTCTGCTGTTATTTAATTTTGTTTATTTTTTATAAAAATATAGATCACTCTTTACCAAAGCCCTCGTAAATCCATGTTTCAAACTTTGTGTAATATTTAAAAGAAAATATTGACAACTCGTACTTTGACGATAGATAGTCGCATTGTGTGCGGACCTGTCAGCGTATCGTCATCGTCGCTGCATGAAAAATTAATGTCGCGCCGATGACGATACGATGACGAGACGAGCCGTGTGCGGAGTGCCTTAGTTTGTAGTGAAAGATTAGTAAATATAAGTATATTTGCATTCGATTTTTTATCGTTATCGAAATTGTTAACGATTTCGTCATATGTATCTGTGCCGATATCGCCAAACACAAACACACATATCGAACTCTAACCGCAAATATAATAAGAGCATCTAGATGCCCTAGAAATATTTCTGCATCAAAATGAAAACTTTGAAAAAAATGTCGCTCACGTTATTTTGGCGGTTATACGATTCGATATGTACGTACCTATGTGGTTATATCCTTTCGTATGCGATTTGGCATTGGCATTAGTACTAAACGTATTTCCATTAGTAAATATTTTTTTTATAGAATTCGTAGTTGTACTCGTCTACGTTGTCGTTGTCATACCAGCTGCAGAGTATTCGTGATCGTATTCCCACATTGCTTTCAGTAGTCGTATTCGGAGCCATTTTCAACTTTTTTTCTTTCCGTATTCATATTCATATTCATATTCATATTCATATTCATATTCATGTTCATATTAATACCTGTACTTCTAGTCGTATTCGTTTTAGCATTCCTATTTGTATTCGTATTCTGATTCTCATTCATATCCGTATTCTAAATCTAACTCAAATTATTATCTTTATGTATATTCTATCGGTGTTCGTATTCGACCCCGAATCCATATTTGATTCAAAACACTGTCTGCTGGACCGCTACATTTTACGTACTGCACCTAAAATCATAGACTTGCCACAAGTAGCACTCGCCGGAACCCAGTAGATTCCAACAATTTCTTTTATTACGCACAAAAACGCATACACTTTACACCATTAACACTTTGTCTGCAAAACAACTGAATTTAATTATCCAAATTTAGTTGGCCACAACTGAAAGTTCGAAAAATTTAGTCCAAAACCCAGCCAGTTTTGAAATCCCAGCAATGTTTTCCGAATCTATACTAAAACCGCAACAACTATCGAATGTATAGTCAAAGTTCACCACTGCTAAGCCTAGCAATTTCTATCCCGATGACACTGCAACTCGCTGGTTGGCCACCCCATTAGCACGCACTAGTGTGTGGTGCGAGCTCAGTACTCCCGCATCCGCTTGCAACATGCTAAGCGGTTACACTAACCAACCGCAACAGCAAACACATGACGAGCAGATAATGCAAGATAAAGAGCCCTCAGTTAATCGCCTGCGACGCAGCTTGGCCTCAACCGCGGCCAATGCCACCATGAGCTCAGCTCGAAATTCTAAAATCAAAGATTGGAAATTTAGAACTAAAAACACAACTAAAAAAGTATACGCAATCGACCATCAGCGATTTAGCGCCGATTTTAGTTTAATTACATGACCAGAGCGGCAAAAACACACACACACGCACACAGCAACACTCGTACAAGCAAACATTGTCAGTGGCGGCGGCATCGGTTAGGTGCACTGCAACGCGTGCCACCCTGCTAATGGAGTGGCAACACTTGAATTGCGCCAATGCGGTCAGCTCAATCGCCTGCCTGCCAGCCTAATTAAACTGTCGCGTTGCAATGTTGATGGTGGCCTAGCCAGTGTATTGACGTCAAAATGTTTTCCGACACAACCCACAATTCGCTGTCTGGTTTGCGCTGTTATCGCCCATTTAAGCGACAAATTACATTTTCAAATGGTCGAACCTGGCGCGCCTCGCTCTTTCATTTGCGTTGTCAAACGAAGGTGTTCTTGCATTTGTGTGGCATTTTCATTTCAGTTGGTTACGTTGGCATGCTGGTAATGCATTGTAAATGCTTTTTTTAGGGAGAGTGTTTGTGCAATCCTTTAATTTAGCCGAGTACGGGACAGAAAGAGCTTTTCGGTTAAGCAAATATTTTAGAGATTGAAACGCATTTTGCAGAAAGCGAAGCTAAACGGAAATTGCTTTGTTGATAAATGATTTCTGTTTTTAAACCGAATTCTAAAAGGATTCACCAAATGCTGGAATAAAGTTGAAATAAATACGAAAGTGGTTCGTTGGTTGGTTGCAGTGTCCCGCAGAAGCTGACCAGGAGCAATTAGTAAATTAGTATATGGCTTGGTCGAACCACCCAAATTTCTCCTACGAATTTGCGCACTTCGCGTATGGTAGCTCCTGTTAGTTGTGTTACCAGGAATCTTCCTAATGTTGATATCGAATATACGAAAGGCCTGGGCGTTCATACAAGAAATGCTGCACGACTCCTTCGCCATACTCCAGCTGACAGCTGTGGCAAGGGTAGTCCTATTCTTGTCGCATGTTTGCCTAGGGTCTTCTGCTCCGCGGCTACAATTCAGAACACTGCTGTCCTTGATCCATTAAGCAGATCCAAGGACTTCCTCCTGATCTTCTAATAGTCTATATATGACCACCTCTTTCTAGCCACACTAAGGAAATGCAGAGTGAATTCTCTTTTGATTATTCCAAAAGGTCAACCCAGTTTCACCCCTCCGGATTATTCAAACGGACTCCTGACTTCGTCAATTCATCAGCGTTCTCATTGACTTCCCTGTTTCTTTGTTCGGAAACCCAGACAAGAGAGACTGTAGCTGAGTAAGAAATATTCCTTGATGGTCAGCTCATGCGCGTAGTGTCTACTCCCACAAAGGCCTGACTCTATGAGTCTGACCGCCAATTTCATAGCCACTTCTTTCGAGTGAAGATAGACAGGGATCAGACTAAGGATAGTATTCAGCGCTTATGTCGGCCAGGATCTTATTGAAGCCGTTACTCCTGTGCTTTCTGCCCTTAGTGTGCTGCTTAGTATACTAATATTAAATTCTTTGTTTCGTCCGGGCCACCAAACCATAGCACCGTATGTCAAGGTCTGGTCTTATGATAGCGGTATACGTTCTGCATCCTCGACCAATTTAATCTTTGCCTATTTCCACGGGGCTTGCTTTCGAATAGTGTCCCGTATCCATCACTCGGCTGCGGCATTTTTGCGATAATCATTCCAAGTGGAAGGTGCAACCACTGCTGATAGGCTTTTCAGCGCTATCTAAATAGGTTGTTTCTGACCGTTCTGAGGTTGGACTGTTTGATGGTTTTCAGCTCATTCGTTGACCGCACAGTAGCTGGATCGGCCTCAGGAACTATACCCAGCTTCACTCCGCACAGTGCATCAATAAAGGTAACCGGCTTGCTGCGATTTTCAGCGGATGCATGTGTCACAGTTACCTTACCGTTGGGCACAGTCACATTCCTAACAGACCTGTCTTTTGCTGCCCATTGTCAGGTTCGTCGGCCGCCCTTTGGGGTGGAGCTATCTGGCCTAGCCCTTTTCTTGGCCAATTTCCCCTTCTGAGCTGGATCATTCGGTTCTTTGGCTCTTTCCCTGACCTCCTCGTAGCTCACGCCTTTATCGATGCAACGCTTGAGGCATTTTCGAGCGGCTCCACTAGCATGGATCGATAGGTTGTTCACCGGAGAGGCAAGCAGCTTATGCTCATCCTCCGGCAAAATATCTGATTGCGCTCTGACGGAACTTACATCCCAACTGAAGCTAATGTTTACCATCTCTGCACCATACGAGGGTTTACGTGCCCCTGGTTGTGCAGTAGCGACGGTTAATGTTTCGACAGGAGTCAAAAGACCAGCGTTAATCTCAACTTGTAGCTGTGCAGCTCTATCTGGTTTTGGCTTTTAGTCTAGTAAGAGAAAAGAAATGCCAGCTGGGATATAGCCCCCAGTTTCCCGAGCAGGACTTTTTGCAACCAGAGGTTTGCAACCAGAGGAGGCGATAAAAAATTAACTAACATAGTGCAATTCTTCCCATAAGCACGGTACTCGGTGGAATCTCGCAATAACGGGTTCTATCGAGTTTTCCTCTCTAAATCCGCCATATTCGGTAACGGCAGGGGCACCGCTTGCAGAGTGTCACTCTTCGGCACGTATGCTGGGTCGGTCTTGAGCTATCCGCTCCTGACTCAGAAAATTACAACATGTATGAAGCAAGATCCTTGTCCCCCTAACTGCAACTAACTTTCTACCAGGGACCGAAAATAACCGTTAAATATCAAGATTTTTATTTTTAGATAAAAATCGTTATTTTTAGATTTTTTTGATCAAGAATAATCGTTAAATTTGTGCTTTTTCGATAAAATTTAATCGTTATTTTTTATTTTTTTTCAGTG
This sequence comes from Rhagoletis cerasi, assembly GCA_029783565.1. Taxonomy (NCBI): domain Eukaryota; kingdom Metazoa; phylum Arthropoda; class Insecta; order Diptera; family Tephritidae; genus Rhagoletis; species Rhagoletis cerasi. The sequence goes on from JAPVRG010261677.1 coordinate 4,577, forward strand.
ACCGAATATTTCGTTAAATATCATGATTTTTATTTTTCGATCAAAAAATAATCGTTATTTTATGATTTTTATTTTTTCGATCAAAACACAACCGTTATTTTTGATTTTAATTTTTTCGATTAAAAAATAATCGTTATTTTTGATTTTTATTTTATCGATAACTTTTAACCGTTATAACGGCGACTGGTTTTTTATGACCGCTTTAAATCTGTTATGATCGAAAAAATAAAAATCATAAAATAACAATTAAAAATGATCGAAGAAATATAAATCAAATTGTAACGGTTAATTTATGATTTTTATTATAAATATCATAACTGTTACGGTCCCTGATTTTTTTCCATAAAAAAAAATTGTTTTTTAGGATTTTATTTTTTTCGATAATTTTTAACTGCTATGATGAAATCTGCATTTTTAGGGCCGGTTTAAATATTTTATGAATCACAAAATAACGATTAAATTTGATCGAAAAAATAAAAATCATGACAACGATTAAATTTTATTCGAAAAATAGGAATCAAATTTTAACAGTTAAATTATGATTTTTATTATAAAAATCATAACCTCTACGGTCCCTTCTTTCTACACTTCACTGCGCTAATACAGAAAGAGTCCGCAGCATTCAGGCACAAGCCCAAGATTCGAGTTTACTTATGTAGTGCAGAAATTCCAGTGTACTTCCCATTACGTATGTATATGTAAGTACACACTTACATGCATGTGTAACTTTTGCCGACCAGAAGTTGCATATGTGCGGTTGGTCGACTGCAGCCGGAGTATGTACAAGTATTTTTCCACCCCTTTGGTTAGTGTTTTGGTTTTTAATTCAAATTAATTATATGTTGCATGGTTTCTGATTTCATTTACCGAAGTAAAGTGTGGCCCGGAAAGGTGTGGAAATAGCAAAAAAAAACTACAGCAACTAAAAGGAAATAAACAAAAAAGCAACAACTGCCATTCGAATACATTTCGTGTATGTTTATTTCTTAACTCTGATGGGTACAAGAACAACAATAACAACTGTTTAGTCAAAACGAGAATTGCAGCGCCAGAATTCTGGAAATATGTAGCAACTGTTACAATAAAAACAACATTATTGCGATAAAGTCAAGCCACTTAACTGAGGTGTGCAATAGTGCAACAAGTAGGCAACACTTAATTATAACGTAAAATACATACATAAGCTGCACACACTGACACATTAGCAAACACAGGAGCAGAAGAGCTGTAGTTGGTGTGGCGAAGGTGGTGGTGGGGGCAAGGCGTTTTTTACGCTGTAACTTGTTTGGTGCTTGCTTGTTGGCATTGGAGTGCATTGCATAATTATAGGCGCTTAATAAACGAGGTAACAGTGCGGTAAAGCGTACATTTTTACACATTCAAGTATGAAATTACGGCAAAAAAGCTAAGTAAAATGCTAAGGAATTATTATGCGAGCTATGTGTCGAGTAGAATGCTGAGTATTGGCTGAGTAGAGCTTGGTCTGTGCAAGGTTCAGTATGGAGGTGTGTGCGCCTTAGTGTATGCTACTTGAGAAAAATAACTTTCTAATAGGCAACTATTTGTGTTAGTGCCGTTAAATCGAGTACAACACAGCATAACATAGCGGACAGAATGCACGATTGCTGTATTGAAGGAATAGGGTGTATAAAGAACAAGCAAAAGCGGCAAAGTTTTGCAGCGAAGAAGTGACGAGTGACCAAGGAGAAGTCTATGTATACGAATGCCATAACACAAAAGCACGCTTCAAGCGCGATTTGTCAAAAACAATACATCTCACTGCTTTGCAGCTGAATGCAAGCAAAAAAAAAACTAAAAATAAGCGCAAAGTCCTTGTCCATTATAGTTTGAAAATACAGAGTAAAAACTGTGCTGTGCAATGCGAGCGCGCGTGACATCAACACAAACAATGTGCACCAAAAACTTAGATTAAAAAACTTAAAATCGCATCATTCTCAGCAAATGCGGCTGCGAAAAGCTCAACTCACATTTAATGTCCTTTTCTCATGCCTCGTTTTTTCGCTATTGCCCTCATTTCGTTCGAGTTTGTAGCGCTTATCCAATCAGGTGATGGTCGCATTGCGGTGACAGTTGAGCAAATTGTTGTTTGCACGTAGTGACCAAGTGCTCTTGGCCGCCAATAGACTGATTACGTGTGACGTAAGTAGAGCTTTAGGAGCAGAAAATATGTCGTAAAGAGAAAAAATCGGGTAAGCGAAGAAAATGTGTCGTTTTTGCTTTTGAGGCAAACAATCAAGAGCTGCAGATGCATGACAAAGTTGACTGATTACAGTAAATTTGAATGAGAAGTACGAGGAAATTCCACTTTTCTGTATGAAAATGGGGAAATGGAGATAAAAAGTTGAAAAATACTCTTGCGGAAAAGCTCAAGGAGTGCGCGTGTGCCAGATTCGGTAGTACACCTTTTCTTGATTCATTTCTTTATCGTTCCACAAACCTGATAGTTGTATGTTCTGATGTAACTACTGAAGTTAACATAACATAAATTAACATTGTTTAACTCAATAAAAAAAATATTTATTTAAAAAAAAAATGGTGGGTAGGCATGTGGCCAATGGTAATCTTCAATTACCACCTATGAATGGTTGTAAGCCAAGCACAAACAGAGTCCGCAAAAAACTCCGGAAGCATTGTCCGGAGGATGCATCAGACTAGGCCGAGCATCCTTTAAACTGCCATCAAATCATAACTTAAGAAGGTCTTATTATATGGCAGTTGAGAAGTTCATGTGCAAAATTTCATAAATATAATGAAGGATTTTTTTGCACAGCAGCATTACATAGCATGCATTTAGGCGCCTGGTGTTAGCAATCGCATCTAAACAAACATAATGAGTGATTTGAAAATGATCAAATCACAAATCAGGTGAGTTGAGTAACGGATCTTTATCTTTATATTTATATTTATTATATTTATTTTTATATTTATATTTATATTTATATTTATATTTATCTTTACCTTTATCTTTATCTTTATATTTATATTTATTATATTTATTTTTATATTTATCTTTATCTCTATCTCTTTCTCTATTTCTCTATCTTTACCTATACTTTTGTCTCTATAATATCTTTTGGCTTTTTTCTATAACTCTGTCTTGTCTTTGTCATTACTTTTACCTTTTTCCTTATTCTTTTCGTCTTATATTCACCTTTATCCTCATTCTGTTTTTGACATATCATTATTTTTACCACTATTTTCATCTACATGTTCATCCTTACCTTTAGCTAACAAATACCTAAGGCTAGGGCACGGATTTTCATGCTTAAAAATTTACATATGTACATGTAAGAATTTAGGACTACCACTAGTCGTAATCCATACAGATCAATTTTCTACTGGCCATTACTATAAATGTACACCACTACATTTTCAGTTGACATGAAAGTTTACTACCACTCGCTGAACATGTTTATCCTCTTTGGTTGAAGCTCATTAATGATGCCAATAAAAGCGAGAAATATCTGACTGCAAATGTCTCTTGCACAGCTCGTTCAGCTCTGTTGTCACTTCGACTCTCTTACATTACTTTGACAGCTGACACAATTGAAAATTGAGAATAATGATAGTAACCAACTGATATGGCATAAAGTTCTGGTCAGTTATAAATAATAGAAAGTGGTATGCTGTGAACAATACAGACAGATCATAAATGAAATTAAGTACGAGTGAATACACTTAATAGTGTTTGAATGACGGTATTTCAAATATATTTTAATGACTTCCAAAATGTATGCAGTTTGCCTTGGATTAAAAACAAAAAATGTTAACTTTCAAATTTTTTGGTTTGGTTGGTTTCGTCGCGCATCAAGACATAGACAATAGCAGGCCTGCCTAACCTCATCAAACATTTAGTCACTTGCTCCTCCTGAGCTCCCTGATAAGAGTAAATTTTTCAGGTAAAAGTGTAACCACTTACCCACTTACTCCTTCACTTATTCGCTGATTCTCTCACTCACTCAATCCCTTAATCACTCACTTCCTTATTCACTCACTCATTCCCCCCTTAAACTGAGGTAGCGAAGTCGAACTTACAGAAATAAGCTCACTAATGCAAAGAAAGAAAGTTCTGCAGAAAAAGATTAGGCGAAAATTGGATTTAGTGCGGGAAGGCAATCTCATAAATCATCGTGAACTAAGTGATTCTTGTTTTTATCTGCTGAATTAGTAAACTTTTAAACTTTTAAAGAAACTAAAAACCGTGAAAAGGAAATTTTTGCTAGTATCACGAGCTGTTGTAGCAAAACTCTTCACAATTTCAGAGAAATAATTTATTATTATAGCCAAAAACCGTTTCGCAAATCAACCAGAAATATACCAGGTCAAACCCCGGTGAAAATGAGGTCAGCAATTTTGCACACAGGCAGTGCATGGTTCATAAATAACGAAAATACTAAGTTTCTACGCATGTCAGCGCATTTTAATTGTCGTTAATACCTTTGTGTATGCATATGTAAGTACTCACTTGCAAGCATATCGAAGATTAAAAAACGAAGTGCCTAAGTTGCCCGTTTCCCCCATTGCCATTGCAGCGGAATTTGTTGTTGCAAACTTACCAACAAAACTTCATTTCACACTTCAGCACATGCGGTGCAACAAAAAACGGTATAATTGTGCGTAACAACAATGCAACAGCGACAGGCGATGCGTGCAAATAAGTAGTGTGTTAGCAAGAAGGCACAGCGCAGAAGCAGAAGCATAGCATTGCGGCAACAGTGGCAGCAACATAAAGGAAGTGGCAAACCTATTATTTAAATTAATATGCAACCAGAAAAGCAAGGCACCGCAACGCAAAGCAATGGAAGGCAAATAGCAACAATGACAATGGCTGCAACATTGAAGGTATACCAAAAGCAACAACTTGCAATTTTGTCACACACTCTTGAGCACATGCACACAACAGCAACAGCAACCACAATCTGCCTTCGCAGCCGCTTTACTGTGCCATTGACGCTGTCGCTGGTGTAAAACGTGTTGCCGCATGCCACATGCTCCACTGCCACGCTGACATTCAATGCCGTTCCATTTAGACTTGGTACATTAGTGGCGCTGCTGTGCGTGTAAAAGTGTTGAAGATGAATGCAATGCGAGCACTTACTAGTAAAAGTTTGTTGTGCACAGAGAGAGGGGGAGAGAGTGGCGGAGAAGAAAAATTTTGTTGCAATTAATTAATTATCTTGTAAAAAGGGCGCGAATACAACGCAATTATTTGGTTTCTTTGTTTTGGTTGTTTGCATGAAGGAAAACTTTTGGTTGCAGAATTTGGAATGCAAGAACTTTGGCCTTTGCTCGGTTCATAACGATTTGATGCTGACAATATATGTATGTACATATCGAGGAAAGCTGCTTTTTTTCGAAAACGAATCTCTATTCGCTATTTGATAAAACCTCCAATACGCAGATAACTAGATAACTACTTCAAATTAACAAAAAAATAGCAAAATAACTTCTCACATTCACAATAAACATTTTTAAGCGATCTTTGACCACCTTTAACTCTTTAAATACGCTTATTTATAAAATAGTCACCCTCATTGCGAGTGTCGTGTGGAATACAGAGGCTGAGTTTTTGTTTTGTTTAAATAGCCCACGAAAAAACGGCGCTCCCAATTTTTTTGTGTGTGTTTAATTTTCGAGTATTTATTTGCCACGAATGACACACAGGTCACCCAATTTAGTTTGGTGACGCGCAATTTAGCGTTAAATGCAAAAGTTTTCGGAAGCAAGCTGAAGTTAAAAATATCGAACTGAATAACACACATATGGGAATATCCTGGGTAACGGACGCGACATTCGTACGCGTTTAACCAAGCTTAAAATATGAATGAAATGGAAATATCGTATGTATATTATAATTATTGCAAAGCACTGGAAGAGTGCTATATTCAGCAAAAAATTTGTGAAAGATAAACAGCTTAGTAGAAAGATACACGCAAATAAAAACCGGTACGGACGCGACAAAAAAGGGAAGTGTTTTTTAGCGTATGTAGAAATATTCAAAGTTCAGCGAAATGGAGAAAAAGTTATTTTCTTTGAATATGGTAATGGATGTCGAAGATTGCGTTTGGTTGGTAGACTTATGAATTATGAAAAATATTTCTCGCCTTTTCTGTATGACGTATAGTACGAGTTACGGACGCGACATTACGGACGTGACAGATTTTCCCCAATTAATAAAATACAGTAATGATATTCATTTAACAAAAAATTAAGTATAATGTCATATGAATTTTAAGCACAGTAGTATAATATACTACTTAAAGGACTTAAAAAAGGGAGGATGTACTTAACTATTGCACGTGTTTTCAATCCTTTATCAATTTCTATCGCAATTAGGGAAGCTTCTTGGAAAGTATGTTTACTAAAAAAATTTTAATATTAGGAAAAGTAGTTAGAAAATTCGTTAATGTCTTGATATGTGATGGTGCGATTAAAATAAAATTTCAGTGCGTCAAAGCCGAAATATGTAGCTATCGATTGGCATTATAAAGTTTGGCCTAGGTGGATTTTTATTTTTTTTCGTTTTGGTTGTCTCTTTTCAGGATATGCCCATATGCATGTACATATCGATAGTGCTCTTCAATAACGACACAACTCAAAAATCTTATCCTGATATATAACTGCTTGCCGATCGTACAGATTCAACGCAATTAATACAAAAATATGTATAACAGTAGTTTTATAGTTAGAGAAAATAATCATGCGAAAAAAATATTTGCGATAAATCCTACGAATTTATTTATGCAAACAAATCTAAGAAATTTTGTTGAGCTGTGTCGTTATTGCGGAGCACCATCAATATGTATATTCAAGCTGATCTTGCGAGAACGCGAGTAGAACAATAAGTCTCTGAAAATTAGAGTAGCTAACGACTAAAACGCAAATCCAACATTCAATTTTGAATGCCACTTTTTGGGTTCAGTGCAGCCAGGTGGTCGAAGAAAAGTTTATGATTCAGGAACTTCTTCTGAAAGTGAATTCTAATGGATCACCATACATTTTTTTTAATAATGATTTTGAATTTCCTGTTCAAAATCTCTGGATTTGAAAATCTAAAAAGAAAAAGACGCAAAACATTTACTAATTGTGATTTCGTGTCTTCCAAAAAATGTTGCCCTTCCATGGTGCAAAATATGTTTGATGTTCAACCCCGTAAAAGTTCAAGTTTTTACCCCTTACCCTTATCTAGCTCACGCATTTCATAATATCTTCGTTTTAAGGAACCATCTTATTTTCAGGGCAACAATCTCCTCTGAAAAAGCTTCAAAGGGCAGAAAATGTATTTTTTTTGCCTTGCTATAGTGCGACATTTTAAGAAATGAACAAAAAATTGTATCACCGGGTTGCCTTTATTTTACAATCGAACACGGAAAGAGAAAGGGGCAATCAAAAGGCGACATTTTTTGGTAGAAACGAATCCTGTTCCTTCCGTTAAACTAATCTAAGCCTTAGTCTTGCGAAAGCTAGGCAGCTCAGAATGAAATGTTAAGATGATTCTGAAAAAGCTCCTTCTGCAGCTTTACATAGCGGGGTATTTCGCCCAGCGCTCGTTGAGCTGCCTAAATTTTCATCTCTCTAAGAGCAGCTCACTGGTTATCGCTGCTGCTCCTACTTTCTCGCTGTCAAGAGGGAGGTCATCCCACAAGTGTGCCCTGCCTAGCTAATTCATCAGTCTTGGAATACAAATAAGCGTTTAGTAGTAATCGATCCAAGAGCTCTGATTTTTAGTTGGCTCTCAGAGTAGATGAAATGCGCAGCAGAAACCTGTAACCATAAACTTGATATTAACGTAGAATTTCTGAGAGAATACACTTCCTTCAAACACTAACACCTAACTTCGATCCATCCATGATGATGTTTAGTGGACCTGCCGCTCTCTCCCATTCCCCGTTGTGTGTAGAAAGTAGAAGTGAGCTGCGACAAAGGAAGGCTATGTGTACTAAAAAGATCAAATTTCTCCTTCGCTAAAATTTTTAGAGATTTATCGACATACCCTTGTAATATATGTATACATATCAATTGCAAATAGCACTGCTCACAGAGTGGCAACGTTTGAGATGCTTTCTATACATACATTTAAATATGTAAGTATGTATGTGCCCTGCCTATGCCTTGAATGGTAGCATTTTGCTGCTAAATATCTCTTCAGTTTGGTATGACTTTTTGTAGTTTTCTTGCTGTTTTTTCCCTTCTTTTCGGGTATTTAGTCTTTTGTTTCGTAGGCACCAAAGTCTGGGTAAGCTGCAATCACAGTTGCCTTTGTAAATCGCGAGCACACTCCAGTTAAACTTCACTTCTTTGACAAAATTTTGTATCGCATTTGTTCTATTTAGCTATGCCCTCTAAGGACGATACCATGAAGCAAAAAGTGAATTTATTCGCGACGTTCATTGCTCTGGGTTGAACGGAAACAAAGCTTCAATGATGAGACTACTGAGAAATTGTGAGCAGATCGGGAATTATAAAAAAAATACTCTTTATTTAGTTTTTTAGTCCTTTCGACAAGAAAAGATATGAAATATATTGGATGAATTTTGTTCGAAGACAAACCGGTATCGAAGTTTTGCCTTTTTTTTTTGTTAAAAAAATACATACGGGTCAATCCATGCAAAATTCACACTAAACACTTTTTTCCGCTCGAATCATTTTTCTTTGCATTCTTTGGATCAAAATGCGAGACACTTTTTTTTTTATTTTCATTTGACACATAGAGTTTCCGAGATATATTTTTTTGAACTTTGAGCATGCCAAAAAAACACTATTTAATATATGCATCGGCGCAAAAAACCATATTATTAAAAAAAAACTTTATCATCCTACCATTTTTGATTTTTTCTTGGCTTTCGGATTACGAGAAGTCGATACTTTTTTTAATAAAAAAATTGGATATTAAAAAAAAAATTAATAACAAATTATATTTATTTTCAAATTTGGTAATGATTTTGTTTAAATTTTTTTCTTGAAAACTGTTCTTCAAATGCTAAAGTAAAACTTGTAAAAATTTCACAAAGGGCAGTTTAAAATTACGCTTGTAATTAAATTTCTAAATCTATCTATGAAAATACTTGTATGACAGACTGCATGGCGAGCATGAATTTCTTCGGCATTACATAAAAGACAATTTATCAATTATGCTTTTATTTATTAGGGTTCTAATTAACCCTTTTTACAATAATGAATATGAATATCTACGAAAAAAATCATAAATGGTAGGATAATCCATTTTTTGTTTTTTTAATAAAATGCATTTGTGCGCGGATGCACATATCAAAAATATATATCTCGGAAACTGTATGTGTCAAATGAAAATAATAATATTTTTACCCAAAGAATGCAAAGAAAAATGATTCGAGCGGAAAAAATGTTTAGTGTAAAATTTGCATGGATTTTACCATACATTTTCGCCCATAATCACTGATCACCAATACAAATTTGACATGAAAACGATTTTTATTCATCTGGTAGTAACATGAAACAATTTTTGTATATTGAATTCAAGTTGCTTGTTACTGTAAATTTTTTTTGGTCAAATATTTTCTTGTTGGCAAACGGAAAATATTTGACGAACACTTAATCGAGCAGGCGCTAATGTTGAAAGGTTAGGTAATTCTGTTTTATCCACACAGAAAAAGATGATTAAAGTAGGGATGAGCTCAAACTAAAGCCTTCATTAAAGAAAGTTACATCCGCAAAAAACAAGTTCCTTTCAAAGCGCCCAAAACTAATTCGAGCACTAAATCATTAAGAAAAGAAAATAAAGTATTTCTTGATCTCAACTCATCCGAAGGTCTGTAGTGCGTACTACAGAAAGAAAATGTGTGTGAATGATGCGAAATGGGGTTTATCGTTATCGATACTGTCATTCTAATATTTCTCGCATTGATAAATTTGGCGTACTTGATAAACTTATCGATAACTTCAGGTATCGACATATTTATAGACATTTTGGTAAATGTATTTATTTATATCGTTATCGATATTTACATCTGTACGATATCGAGGTCGATTTATTTTCAGATAAATTTATCGATATAATTATTAATGAAATTATCGTAGTAAGGCTTTATCGAGATAAACTGTCGAATTGGAAGGGAAGAAATTTTTTTGCGAATGCGAGGCCAGTAGGAACATTTGATGTGAAATATCTTTGGTTTCGGTGGAGTGAAAAATATACAGAAAACGAATAATAAAATTGAGGTGCATAGTAATACCAATCCGTTCCAATATATATTTTTTACCCCACCGAAGCCAAAGATATTTCACATCAAAAGTTCCTACTAGCCTCGCGTTCGCAAAAAATTTCTTCCCTTCCGATTCGACAGTTTATCTCTATTCAAGCGCGGCCTTCTCAGTGGAGTACCTTGCGTTACGTTGTGGCAACACCGGTGAAGGCTGCTGCAATTGCAACAACTTGTGCTGCCAGCAATGTACCTTTTTGCTTCGCCCTTATCAGCGCGCTCGCCGGCAGCACACCACGCCCAGATGTCACTAATCTAAATTTATGTAAATTGCTTGGCGTTTTGCTTTGGCACAACTCGCCGGCGCGCTGGCCTCCATCGCTGCCAATAAAAAGAAAAAGTAAATACTCCACAATAATCACAAAAGTATGCGCTGCTGCAAACAACAACTTCAAAAAAAAAAACAAAAAAAAAATGAAAACAAAAGCGCAGCAAATGAAGGAAGCTGGCGAGAGTGGCAGCTGAAGTGCACCGGCGAAATTAAATGCCACAATGAATGCAAGTAACGCCGAGTATCTTCTAACTTGCAACCGCGCTACCGATGGCCAATTCATTTCATTTCATTCCGATTCATTTCATTTGCAAATGCGCAGTTGGCTATGGTTGTTACCAGCGCGTCGCCAGCTTTGCCCCGGTTGTGGAGACTATTAATTTGAGTCGCGGCGCCGTCCCGCAACCAACGCATGTGGGCAACAGCAGCCGCCTGGCGTGTAATCTTTTGAAAGAACAAAAAAAAAATAAAAAAAAAAAAGAGCGACAATGTTGCACGTGTGGCATTGAAATGAATTGCAAGCATAGTTGTATCGTCGGCTGCCTGCTGCCAGTTACCATTTAACAGCTGCTGTGGCAAGATTTTTCTTTGCATTTTATTAAATTAGAAGGCACTCAAAGGTGTAGCATGCGCCAAATGGCCAAATGATGTGCTGTTGTTTTCTCACTGCCACTGTGCTGCATAGTAGCACGCAGATAATTCTTTTGCATCTTGCTACTGCCAGCGGAAGCAGTTGCCGCGCCATTGGGTGCAACATTTTTTTGTATTGTTAATTACTAACTCATGGTAGTTGTTTGTTGTTTGCAACAAATGCAGCAGCAGCTAGCTAGAGCCACTGTTGCAATGTGGCAAACTCTTAGCTCGACAGCTGTGTTGCCTTAGCACATCAGTTCTTATCTAAGCAAATGAATGGGTGTTTCCTTTGGCGCGTGTGTGTGTGTGTGTGTGTGTGTGTGTGTGTGTAGTGTGAGTGTGCTTTACTTTGATTATCACGCGCCTTAATTGATGACTTGTGACTGCAAAGAGCCGCTCGCGTGGCCTGCTAGACTCCTAACGTGCATACATACATACATTTGCTGTTGAAATTCAGATTAAATAATTGCGCTGCTGTTTGCGGTTGTGGCATGGTAATTGGAGTCTGTCCATTCGTTGGCCAATTTGATGACGTTGCCACATTCGTTCAATGGCCGGCAGCAATATAAGTACTGTGGCATTAGTGACGCATACTTTTGATAAAGAATTCTCGGAAGATCTGTTTGGTTCACTTTTGGATGACTAGGAATGCGAAGGCGGAGAGATATGTATTATATGCCAAGATGTGGGGGATTTTTTAATCACAGCTAGGGGTAAGTGCACGGTACTGAAGTAGTGTAACAGAAATGTTACAAAATATCCAGAAGTGCAAGCTCCAATTATCGTTAAAATCGCAAAGGTGCGGTGCACATTAGAGCGATACGATACGTGATACGATTTGAACGCGATATGAGTGTCGCTGCCCTGGTAATTTCATAAATGCTCGGTTTGCCTTCAGCTAGCTTCAGCCTGTTTCCAAAAGTTGATAATTTGTTGAAAAATTTGTCTCGGATGAAGCGCCTAATTACGAATAGCACTAATTTGAGAACTGCAAACTAATTCAATGATAAAAGTACTAGAATCTGAGCCAAAATAATGAGGTAACGTTCATACTACTCCCGATCCTTCTGAACAAAACGATCAGAAAAGAATAGCAATTATTTTAGCTTTTGTAAAAATAACGAACACTTTGCTCCAAGTAATTCGTTTTTTATAACCCATTCTATCTAACAGATTTCGCTGGTAATTCACCCTTAAGAACCAGCTCCATCCACGCCAATTCGGCGCTCTTACTTTCCCCAACCAAGAGCCCTTCGCCCTGTCGAACATCCGTCCGATACAATTTGATCTATGTCGTTTGCTTAACAGTCTCACAGGAAATTCGGGCCATCCCCGTTCGCATCGTATTGGTATACCTTGAGAGCCACCTTCTCGAAGCCATAAGATATGACGCGTTAAGACTCAGCGAAAAGGCTGATTAATTCTGCACTTAGCAATATCAGACTTTGCCGATATGCGTATTTAGACCTCTCGAACACGAAGAACTTCAAGTTGTGCGTTGGTAGGTGTGGGTTACAGTAACGTAGGCGGGAGCCAAAGGTAAATCCTTGTCCATAACCTCGCCAACGGCTTTGACCAACAATGTCACTCGCTTACTCAGGCCCAGACGCCACCAAATACATTCAAAACGCGGTGGTATCCCAAAACTGCCCCTAACAACCATCAAGCTTCTTTAGTTTTCCGTGAATATGGTGTTTTTGTTGTTGTTATAACCACATACAAATTCCCCAAAGAGTTTTTGGGACATGATGCGGAAGTGACAGTCCTTGGTCAGATATCGGTTACGTAGACCCGACTGTCGTGGGAAAATGGCGTCGTCTTCCCTGCTTTGGTCGAAATATTCTGTCCCGAGCCCGTGTTCTTGGCTAAAAGTTCTAGGCGTGACATAAATGTTGGGCTTCTTGATCAAAGAGGTTTCCCCTTAAAATCCCTGTCTTTTAAGTGTGATTCTGCAGGAATCGAGCACATGGTTCCCTGATCAGTTCCGGAACGCTTAGAATCTCTTTTCTGCCTTGAAAAAGGTTCCGGTAAAACCATTTTCGGTTCGGAGGCGGCGCAAAATTGTAGGCCCCTCCATTTGTGTTTTAACATCAGGACGCACACAACAAATCGGAGGAGAAGCTCGGCCAAACATTTCGCAAAAGTTTCAGCGCCAAAATATTATTGTTATGATTTGAAAGCCCTGGAAAAATAGGGAATACGCTCTCCTATAGTCCGGGTGTAGACGTTGCCATCCGAGACCCTGTTTGTGTTCTCTTAACCGCACTAGAGTTTCCAATTCAGGTCGGTTCCGACACTCGTACCTCCAGTATTGATGAAAGTAAAGATTCGAAAAAAATCGCCTAATGCTACCAAGGTGAAGCCGATTATCTAAAAACAAACCCACACACATTTTTTGTTTAGACTAAGTGGTGGAGAGCTTTATTGAAAATAGAATTAATGCGTTATTTACCAAATAAAACTCGTTACAATATTAAACTCTCTTTTTCATAGGACTGTGACATATTTTGAAATTTTAAAATTAATGTAAATAATTTTTCACGTTTTCCAGTAATTCAAGCAGACGACTTACCGCTATCCGCAACTCATCAATGAGAATAACGAATTTGGCTAACAATAAGAGACTAATTTTTCGACAGAACTTTGATGAATTCCATGCAATAAAACAAATGACAATCTAACAAAACTACGCCAGCAAGGCTTACAAGGACTTAAGCATGGAAATCGATAAAATCTAGTATTAATTAAAATTTCTTTGAAGTGCATTGACTAACAGTGGACGAGGAGTATAAGAAAGAAGAAACGCAACAATCTAGTGAAATTGCGAAAATCTAAAGCTTCGAAGAAGTCTGTGAAAATCAATTAAAGATGGAAATTGAGACTGAAATGGCAACCAATTGACGCAAGCGGCGACGTTGAATGGGGAAGATACAGAAAACTTCCGTGCAATCACAAAGTAAAATGAGAGGCGTATCGCAAATATAAACAAGCAATGTAAGAAATGTGTGACGAAATTGAATATAAAATGAGAACGAATAATGCTTAAGCGATAATTGGATAAATTAATGAAACGCAACAGTAATGCCAGAAAGCCAAGTTAAAACAGGGGAGGCTATGGCACCAGCGAAGTTGCGGGAAAACAAGCGACAACAAAGTGACGGGTGAAATGAGAAGTAAACAATGATAATGAGAAGGGGAGTGTAACGTCTCAATCGAATATGGACCCCATAGCAGCAACAGTTAATAGAAATTGAAGCAGATTTTGCCGAAAAAGGGAGCTGCAGCGCTGCGGGAAGACAATTACACAACTGTCAAAGCTTGAAAAGAGCGTTTGAAGAAAAAGGCGAGACCATGGGGACAACAGTGGAGAGTGAAATAAAATAAACTATCAGAGGAGGAGAAAGTGCTGTACGCGAACTAAGCTAAGCTGAGTTAAGCTGCAAAAATACGCGATGGACCATAATGTGGTAGTTATGGTTATAAAAGTGGGAGAGAATAAAAGAAATAAAAAGAAAAAACATCAACAAAGCTTCTTAGGCTGCAACTCGAAACCATAGAAACACGCCAGGGGGCGATGAGCAACAAAACACTTCTAATTGAAGAAAATAATAAACAATTATATTAGTGAGTAAATTTTTAAATTATCTTTAATTACGACAATGTTGTTGGTATTGGTATTCTCCATTAAGAGCTTTAAACAGATGAAACATATTTTACAAGCGTCGTAGACACGCCGATATTGTGAGCAATCCTTGTGGAAGTAATTGAGAGGATGAAGCAGAATGTGAAAAATAAAAACAGGCAGAATGATGGCGGGCAGTGGCGGATGAGCATATATACAACAATGTAGTAAAAGGAGCTATAGCGACGATAGCGCCGCGCAGTGGTTTGAAATCAAAAAATTGGGTTCAAAATAGGGTAAAGCCTCCAATGAATGAAAGCTGATGAGGTTGAGAAGAGACTTGTCTACCCCAATTTTTTCTTAAGTTTTTGTTTGTTTATATGAAATTTGTTACATAATAAAAACCAGTTGAAAATAACTATAGGATTCTCATAAGGCGAAAAAGTTGCACAAGGATTTCAAATGTTACGAAAAATTTTAGAATTTTATAAACAAATTTTCCCCGAAACAAATTTTTTTTTTGAATTTTTAGAAAAGGTTTAGGTATGCAGGTGCATAGCCTATTAAATTTTAGTGCAATGAAGTGTAAGTTTCAAGTGGGTAAGAAATCGCCTCGATTTTATAATATTTTTTTATTTTCTGACGGTGCTAGGCATTTTCCTCCACATACGCAAAGTGTGATCGAAATACAAAAATACATAAGAACCCTGTAATTGTTTTAAACTAGTTTTTATTATGTAACATTCATTAACAGGAACAGGAGAATCAAAATTCTCCTTTTTCTGCAATTTGCACTAAAAAAAATTATGTAAACAAAAATAAATTAAAAAATCTGGCTCGACAAATACATAAATTTTGAATCTCATCAGCTTTCATTTAAGAAAAAATTTAACCAAATAGGTTCAAAATTGGAGCCTCCAAGCTATCTTGAACCCTACTTTTTGATATCCGATCACTGCGCCGACGCGTTTGTTGAGTGTGATAGAAATTGGGGAAAACTAATTATAAGAAATGGATAAATATTAACGAGGCGACCAGGGTAATACTTTGTGTTTTATACTAAAAGTTGTTGTGTTGATTTTAACTCACAGCCTGTGTCGTTTGGCTGACTCATAGAAAATAAAGGCTAAGAAAGAAGTTGACAAGAATTATTTTCTTTGAGTTAATTTTTTAGAGCAATTTTTTCTTTCTCTTCTGTTATACTCACTCACTTTGTTACTCTGTACTTTAATTAATCACATCTTCTTCACATTAAATTTAATTTAGTCTACCTGTGAGATTTTTTAGCTACATTTACAACTTCTGGCTTTGAAGAATTTTTTATTAAGTAATGTCGCCATGGCTACGTACGAATATCCCAGCAGGAACATGGAGCAACAACAGAAGCTGAAGAGGTTTTCCTGCTCTTGACTTTTATTAAGATCTGTATTCCTCACAACAAGTCAAATTGCAAGAGAAAAAATCTACGAAACTGAAGACTTTGCAAGAACTTCATCTAGATATATATATATATATATGTAGCCATATTAACCCCTTAGGCGTTGAGTCTCAGAGGTGCCAGACTTCGACTGGCTATAACCCATCGACCCAGCCTTCAGTATAATTAGTTTGAGTGGATTTGGAAGGCGAGCGGCGATACCAACTTCCGGTAGAACAGATAAAGAGACTGCATAGCGATGAAAACTGGCAACAGGAGAGATATTCATGGTGACAGAAACGGTGACTGGTGTCGTTATCGATGGAAAATTGCCACTGTCGCCGGCGATGGCAGCTGGTGTCGGTAAACTGGTGTCGGATACACTGGTGGATGGAGCGTCCAGTAGTGGCGAATGGTATTTGAACTGGTGTTTGTTCTCGGTTGGTGCTTGTAACTTGAAGAGTACTTGTGACTTGTGAAGAGTACTCTGTTGCAGGCGGATGTCGTCCTCGTAGTCCTTACACGCAGAAGGAAGTACCTATTCTTCTGAGATCTCTTCTCAGGCGCACTATGCCGCGAAGTCCATCATAACTATTTGCGGAAGTGGTGATGATGACCGATTGAAGGCCTCTATTAGTTAAGGGGACGGTGCGTACCTAAACAGGACCTAGGACGAGTACCTAGGATGAGTGTGAGGTCCTTGCAATATTGCTTGACACCTTAAGCCAAAGGACTTAGTGTACGTTACACAGACGAGCGAATGGTATTACGAGCGGAGCGAAAGTGTTCGTACAGCAAGCTTTTTCAGAAGTGTTTCGCTGCTGATAGCAAAGCAGTTCTTGAATTTCACTTTTCTATTTTATTTTTCACCTTCTGCTATGCTTTCTACACGGTTTTCAAAGTTTTTTGTGAGCAGAGAGCACAAGGTAGGCCTTATATATGACCGCTCCATTATTTCGTGAGGAAGGAGAGAGACAGAAGGATGTGAAATTTCATATGATCAAATTCCTTGGACACTTCTATTTACGCACACGAAGTAATGGCATTTTTTCCTTGACCGGTTTCTTAACAGCTAGATACTAAAGCATACAAAGCACCACATTTCAAAAATATTTACGTTCTTGGAAAATACATATTATAGCGAGTCTTTTCTACAATTTTACAATTGTAAATACATCAGTAAGCGTTCATTGACAATTTGATGAATTGATTAACTATTTCGTGGTGCTCATTCTCATTGTTTAGGCGACTACTAGCACCTAGCGCCTAAATGCATACTACTACCTCGAAAACTCCGCATAACATGGGCAGAACAGATATGCTGTGAATGTGCGAGAATTTCGTTTATGCAATTAAGGATACTTTTACAAATGCACTTCTCAAGTGTCATATAACACAACTTTCTAAAGTAATAAGTTGATGGCCTCTGCATGGTTGTAAGTCAAAAAGTAGAAAGTGGTGGTAATTGATGATAACCATTGGCTACATTTTTTGATCGAATGTTATTTTTTTAATCTCACTGAGTATTTCACTCATTTTGATGGCTTACGAAAATTATTATGTTGATTCAGCATAGAAAATAGAACGAAAATTAAAAACACTTGCCGCTAAAAATAAATTTCCTTAATTTCAATAACTCTAGAAATAGATCCCAATCTAACTTTTCCATGTACGATAATTATGGATTACGATAATTACCAGTGAAATTGGTACTTAAATTTTTCCAGACTAATGCACTCTCCATTTTTCCATTACACAAAATTGAAACCCCTAACTTCTTCATACATCCCTTTTAGCTAACTTTTCGACACTTTGTAAATGAATTTCTTTTTACTGGCTTTTTAGCGGATTAGTGTCAAAATATTATTTGTTTCACTGTCATGCCAGGCAAAGCAGCACAATAATTTGACTACGAGCTGGTGTGAGTGGAGTGTACGTAAGTGAATCATTGTGGCGGATAATCAGAAACTTTGTGACAAAAACATAAAATTTTCAAACTTTTTATTACTTGTGCGCAAATGTTGCTCCAAACAAATGACTCATGAGACTAAGCCACGAGAGCTCAACGAAATGAGTCCCGAAGAAGAGAAAGGGCGGAGGGATACTAATTTATAAATTAAGCGCCAAAGCCAAAGGAAGGAAATCTCAAGAATTGTTTTTGGTGCTAAGTCGTAGGAAGCCCAGTACGACAAACAGCAAAATCAGCTGCAGCAACAACTATGCGGGCAGTACGTTAAGTTCAACAATAAACAATAATTAATAAAGCGCATAAAATTCTGATAAACAGCTTCCGCTGTTTCCGGTTGACGCGCCATACGAGCTGGGTTGTGCCAACTGTCTATGGGGCTGGGCTGGGTTCGCAAGCGGTGCACCGACGGGAGGGAGAGCTCTTCGCAGCAGCTGCAACTTTTATTGGCTTACAAACTGTGGGCGGTATAAAGTTGCTTTAAGCCATAAGCAACACACGCACGAGTACACATACACACGCAAACACAGACACGTAGACTCATAAATTCATACATATATACAATGAGAAACAGTTATGTACAAAAAGTAGAAAGTGCAACAAAAAAGTTTTCAAGCATCAAATTTGCAGCCGGAAGCTCATTGTAGGCGCCGCACACCCGCGTTAGTGAGCGGACGGTGGGAGGAAGGCTGCGGCAAATTTTGTTTGGCACTTTGTTCGCTTGCCGCTGTGTGGCAAATTAAAGTTCGATTCGATTTTGTGGTGGCGCTTGCCGCTGCTGTTTTGTTGCAGCTAAAGTTTTGCAAATCACTCTGGCTACAATACACAAAAATACAACTCTGAAATATGCATTTATGTATATATATAGTACTCATAAGCATCCTCATATCAGTTTGTTAACTTGTGGCATGCGTACGTAAATATTACATACATACTAGAGTATGCCTTGCCACAAGGACTTTACTGGAAGTTTTTCACCCGCCGACGCTTTAAAAATGAAAATTTTTTAATTATGTTTTTAACGACTGCAAGGCGTTGCTGCCATACAAATGAAACTCATATACAGGGTATCCTAGAAATAACCTGCCAAACTTGACGAGAAAAAATGTTTCAGGTAAAAGTGTCACCGTTTTTGAAATATTGAAATTTTTTTCGAATTTAAAAAAATCGGGCCTTTTCACGCATTTTCTTTAACTGCATGTAAAAAATTTAAATTTTTTAATTTTTTTTTAATTTACTTAAAATTTTTATTTTTTTTTTTAATTTACATTCTGTGAAAATACATGACAAGGTCCAATTTTTTTAAATTCAAAAAAATTTAAAAACTTCAAAAACGGTGACACTTTTACCTGAAAAATTTTTGCTTATCGGGGAGCTCACCCCCCCACTTACCTTCTCCTCAAGTTTGTCAGGTTACTTCTGGGACACCCTTTATATCTATATTTGCATACAAAATGTATGTACATACGTGTGTGTGTGTGTTTGTTTGTTATTGTGGCAATAAATGCTTGCTTGAGGCATTTTCATGCTTGTTTGCATGTTTGCACACGTGATTTGCTCTGGCGTTGAGGCATAAAATTGTGTTAACGCAACGTTGCTTTGTGCTTATTTAAAAACGTTCTTACATATATACATATACATACCTTCCTACTGGCTAGGCCTACATCGTTTTAAATAAAACATAAAAATATTTACATTTACATTTGCAAGTATTGATGCCACATCGCTTGCGAATTCAATTGGACTTTATTGCCTTACAGTAGACAGTTGTTGGGAACCTTTCTTCAGTATTTATGCCAACTTTTCGGTTTTCCCTCCCTTCTTTCCTGGCATGACTTTGGTTTTTTGGATAAAATTTTGCTTTTGTCTTGAAACATCATTTAATGATGATTGTAAAGTTGATGATCGCGACGACTACGGTGCTTAACGAAATGCCACACGCAAATGGGTATAGATGTGCTTCCAGCAAAGTACCGGTTAATTGTCGGCATTGCACAGTGGAACAGAAGTAGGAAATTTTTGGTAAAATTTAATTTACTTTTTAATAATTTTTAAAAATTTAAAAAAAAATGCCCTTTTTCTTTGTTGTAGTTTCCGACAGGGTGGGTGTATGATTTTGGAACGAATTTCCGTCATCCCTTGCCAAATTTGGTTCCGGCGGTATGCCATCTTAAGCGCCATTTTTCGTTCGTGAGAAAAAACTTCAACTTCTAGAAATTTTTCTGTATTATAAAAAATAATTTTTTAATAAAAAATATATATGCATAGATATAGACTTAAAAAATAAAAACATTTCTCTAGTCTTAAAATCCTTGCAGTGTACGTATTTGTGGAATGTTTGAGCTCATTAACTCCCATCTAGATCGGCATATCTCGTAAAATCGCGGGACAAAAAATAATCGTTAAATATCATGATTTTTATTTTTCGATCAAAAAATAATCGTTATTTTATGATCTTTATTTTTTCGATCATTTTTAACCGTTATAACGGATACTGCTTTTTTATGACCGCTTTAAATCTGTTATGATCGAAAAAATAAAAACCAAAAATAACGATTATTTTTTGATCGAAAAAATTAAAGTCAAAAATAACGATTATTTTTTAATAGAAAAAATTTAAGTCAAAAATAACGATTATTTTTTAATCGAAAAAAATTAAAATTCAAAAATAACGATTATGTTTTGATTGAAAAAATAAAAATCATAAAATAAGGATTAAATTTGATCGATAAAATAGAAATCAAATTTTAACGGTTGAATTATGATTTTATTATAAAGATCATAACCGTTACGGTCCCTGTAATATCTTTAAATACATTTAATGACAGTAATCAAAAAGACTCCGTGAAAAACGCGGACACGAAGGAATGGAAAGACGGCAAGGATCTAAATTTAAGCTCCACGACTATATGTTTAACTCCCAACTGAACGGCAGTTGGATTCACTCTAATGAACTCTCGCTAAACTGCAGTATATCACTGTAGCGTCTCCCGAATTGAATAGAAGGCTGTTACGGAATCCGATTTTTTGGTTAAGGAACTCTTCTGCAACTTCGTTGTCCATTAAAAAACAATACTGACAGCTAGTACTAGCCCTGAGTTAACTATAAAATGCAGAAGAGCGCTGAATTTAATATCGTGGAAATATATTGCATGCGTAGGTTGGGTCACAAATCAAAGAAATATTCCAAAAAAATGCACCGAATATGAACTGACTAAAAAGAGAACTATACTCTTTTTGAACAGTGCGCGAATTGGATCGATCTTCAGTGCAAAGGCAAATAGCAGATAGGACTCCAATCCAGCATGAATCATATCAAAACGAAACTTGCTAGGCATCAATGCATAAAGATCATGGTCACTTTCGAGTCTCAGCCGTACATCAAGCAGCACGGTGCTTGGTTTCAAAATTGGAGACTGGTTGAGGGGTTTACTGGATAGAAAAACGATAGGAGAAAGAAGTGGAGAAATTTGTGCACCGGCAGAGGCAATTGTCTCGTCCTAACTAATTTGCGCCAGCATTATCAATATTATAGGCTTTACATATCAGCCCTTTTTCTTCTTTTTACTCTTTTTAAATGGTGCTAAAATAACAAAAGCGTACATCGAATGGTTTTTCCAACGCTGAGAGGTCCTCCTAATACCTCTGATACCGTGATCTGTTGTCGCATCAAATACGTATACACCTATCTTCAGTGCCGAGGCGTTTGAATTCATTCGCACGACATGACATGTCCACCGGATGTTAATCCACTGGACTTAGTCAATAGCGCTGTAAATCTAATAAAGCTAATCGTTTGCGGTATGTGCTGTTGAGAGCGCGCCCTTCCGAAACACTCTTCTCTCGAAAAGTCCAAGAGCCATCTTTTATTTTTGATCGTCAAGTACCAACCACCTAGCCTAACCAAACATATGGACAAAAAGATCAATGGGTATGGATAACAATCGTGATTATATATCGATGTAAATACCGATGAAACTAGTGGATAACTATGACGATATTGCTACCGGTACATGTATCGAAAAACGGAAAATATGTGTATCGGAAACGATACTGTGCGGACGCCGGAACCATTTAAGCTGTATGGAATCGAATTCGTCGAAATACGCTGCGATAACAGAAAGTGATGTCACGGGAAATGAATATCAGCAAGAACAGCATGACACACATCATAAAACGTGACTTGGGACTAATACCTTCGAGTACTTACTTATAGAAGCGTTGAAACAAAAACGCGCATAGGTCGAAATGGAAAACCTTGCTTCGCCAGTACAAGAAAAACGGTCGTAGACGAATTCTGTTTATTGACGAGAAAATTTTAACTGTAGAAGAATCGTTTAATACACAAGAAGGATAAAGTGTTCGAACTTGTTAAGAGGGCTCAGCGTGGCCACCACCCAGTTTCTGTGGTGGTTTCAAAATCGACACAAAGTGATGTTCCGGACTTCATCTCCACGGTTGATTGACCTGATGGTGGCGCAGCCATCCCTCAATCGATTGGACTATAAATTATGGTCCGTTGCCTTTGTCCATGGCTTGCACTACCCGACATCCATTGAGTTTTTGAAGCGCATACTTGTCCAAGCAGTGAAAAATTTCCCAACGCATGGAGTGCATACTGCAATCGATGCGTGGTCCAAACGACTTCGCCGCTGCTTGAGGGTAAATAGATTTTTTTTTATTTTTTTTTTTTTTAGATTGGCGCTTACACATATGTTAGTGTTTGGCCAAGCTTCTCCTCCGAT
>JAPVRG010261710.1:1284-12464 GCA_029783565.1 Rhagoletis cerasi
TATGCTTTTATGATTTGCTTTAAACATGAAATGTGCGAGTTTTCGTGGCTTAACAACCTGAAATGTGCTACTCTTCCACGCAAATAACGAAATGTGCTACTTTTCCACGCAAAAGTCTGAAATGTGCTACTCTTCCACGCAAATAATGAAATGTGCTAGTCTTCGACGCGAATAGTGAAACGTGCTAGTCTTCCACGGTAATTTGAGATGTGCTACTCTTCGTAGGGAGCGACGATATGTAAATCTATATGAAGCGACAACACAAGGGCGATTGACTCGGTTTTTTCAAACTTCCCTTTCCTCCGTTTTTTCATAAATTTTTGGGCGGTTTTTTAAATCATGATTTTTCGAATATCGCATAGACCGGTTTTTTGTTTTATCTCCAAACCCGGTTTTTTCACCTAGATTGTAAAGTTATATCTTTTGAACAGCTGTTTCAAACGTTTGCCAATTGGGTTTGATTTACCGAGACACACATATGTAATCATAAGTGGGCGGTGCCACGCCCATTTTCTAAAAATTTGTTATACTCCTACTTCTTGCTAAGGAATTATTGCAAACACAAATTTTGAGTAAATAAGCATCAGTAGTTACTGATTTCTGTAAATTAACGTTATATGGGAAGTGGGCGTGGCTATTGTCCGATTTCGTCCATTTTCAATACCATCCGTCCTTATCCCAATAGAAATATGCGTACCAAGTTTCGTAGAGGTATCTCAATTTTTACTCGACTTATCGTATGCACAGACGGACGGACAGACACGGCTTGTTCGATTTCTCTTTTTATTCTGAGTATTTTGGTATGTAGTATATTTATGTATCTATCTCGATTCCCCTAGTTAAAGTTAATATATTCTTGTGTAAAAGTGCGCTCGGGTATTAAAATAGATTAGATTGACTGCAAAACATTTAAACTGCATTTTATTTTTAAAGGATTACTTTTATAGAAATAACATTATTTAGTTGCATGTACTTTTTTCTTACTTAGAATAAATATTGAATTTTTTGATGAGATCTCATTTTATATTTTTTTAACTTAAAAAGTTTGAATCTTGTTTGTATTGATATTGTTTTTGAATAAACAGTTTAACTTTAGCTATTTTCGCTTTTTTTAGCTGACCGTAGATATATTTATTTATATGAGGTGTTATGAGGCTGCCAATTACTCAAAAAATCCAGTTTACCCGATTTTTTCCTGATTTGAAAGTTAGAAACCGGTTTTTTCAAATTGCCATTTTTTGATCATTTGTTTGTAAAAAAGGTCGAATAATCGAATACCCTAGACAACACGTTATACTTGTAGAGAGTGTGAGTAACAGGAGCGTGCCTTCTCTTTTCATCCAAACAAAACAACACCCATCCTAGTCAATCTGACAAACATATTTCATTTCAGCAGTTTTGGAAGTTGAATGGAAAAATAATGTAATCAATTCCACAGAACTATACGGTAAAATTAACAGCATTTAAACCGTTTGTAAGATCCGTTGAAATAACCCGTAAAATCGTTGACTTGACAGCATTTTTTTTGAGTGTATGTATTTGGATAAAATTTATTCGAGTAATAGCTGATACCCGCGTCTCCGTTCGCGTAGCTCAGAGTAAAGGCCATGCTAGATAAAACTTTGTCGCTTCGCGTGACATTTCTAACTTTGCCAGCAAAGCGCAGAACGTAAAAGGTATGCCACAATGAACGCCATGGAAGCACTTTTACACTGCTTGTTTACTCGTGAAAACTGCTGTGAATTTAGTAAATTAAGTTTTAAAAACATCAGAAATATTGTTAGTTTTTATGTTTCTGTATGATGCCTTGAATTAGAGCGAAATAAAATAAAAATTAAACTAGCTAATTGTCAAAGCGCGCAAAAAGATGGGAGTTTGCCATCTTTTCGCTTGACGCTCAAGCTAAAGCAATCTATGTGAGATGTTTCATGCATTTTCGTACATTTCATCTTAGCTGTCAAAGCAAATGTGTCACGCAAAGCGAAGCAAGCGTTTTATCTGGCATGGCCTTAAAACTCCAAAACAAGTTTTTCAGGCATTCAGTGCTCTATTCAGCTAAATGTTTTATATACGGCTTGAACCCCTGAAAAGTTTGCTGTGGAGTTCTACTCCTTCTATATATACTTCCAGCAGATTTTTAAAGTTAAAAACCAAAAATGGTACAAACATTGCTTAAAGTCTAACTAAGAAATCTGTTGAGCATTTTTGAAATCACGCAACAACCGCGCCCACCTCCCATATAATCAGTAACTGCTGAAGCTAGTTCACTCAAAATCGATTTTGTAATAACCAATTAACAATAAATAAGATTATTATAGATTTTTGGAAAATAGGCACGGCACCGCCCGATTATTACTACATACATATGTGTATCTAGTTAACCGACTTATCAATTTCTACCAAACATGTGTCAGGATATTCGAGTTAGTTTTTATTTCTATTTATTTTATTTTATTAAATCAAATTCATTAGCTGCGGATCACCGGCGCGTACTCTCGTTGTCGAACTACTACTCTTACTCTCGCTCGCTGACAGCTTGCTGGCAGGCACTGCCATCTCGTGTTGTAGGGGAGGGCGCTACCATATCGGTTGACAGCTCGGCCTCTCCTGATAACGACATCGTCCCGATGTCCGCTGTTTCGTCGTTTTCGTTGTCGCTTTCATCATCATACCCATCGAGCTCAGGAGGTGAGGTACACCAAAGTTTTAGTTTATCAGACGAATAAACGGACGTGAACTTTTTCTGACTCACTTGCATGCCATCGATATCCCGGAGCAGATATCGGTCTTTACCAAGGACTTTAGCAATGACGTATGATCCTCGGTACTTCGGCTCGCGCTTTCTGGACACTCCAGTTGCAGTAGGTTCATTTTGTACTACAACCAGATCATCAACGCTGTAAACGGTCGGTGTTTTATGCTTTCGGTCGAACCGTTCTTTCCACTTATTACGCTGTTCTAGTATAGACGCCAGCGCCATATTTCTCTTCTCATTGATAGGTTGATTGTCGTCAGAATCGATTACGGCAGCTATTAACTGGTTACGCGTTATGTCATTCAACTTGAAATCGAAGATTAACTCATTGGGACTGAATCCCGTCGCCGTATTTTTCTGGGAATTAACACACCATTGTAGTTTGCGTAGCTGCTCATCCGCGAAGTGTTCACTCAAACGCGCAACAAGTTTCGATTTGTTGCCGCTACAAGGCAAACTTAATTCGCGCAACTTGCGTTTTAGTTCTTCTACTTTCCACGCACTAAAATTTACGGAGTTCATATCACTTCTGACTTTGTCAGGATATTCGAGTTAGTTTTTATTTCTATTTATTTTATTTTACTAAATCAAATTCATTAGCTGCGGATCACCGGCGCGTACTCTCGTTGTCGAACTACTACTCCTACTCTCGCTCGCTGACAGCTTGCTGGCAGGCGCTGCCATCTCGTGTTGTAGGGGAGGGCGCTACCATATCGGTTGACACATGGCTCATTATTTCATTAAGTCTAACAGAGAATATTTTCGAAAATACTTCAAATCGGGGGGAAACACCCCTGCTTATCAGAAAGGTGAAAGAACTATAATTAATACGTGCGCCGGGTATATAAAATTCGGTTTCGCCCGAACTTCACTACTTGTTTTCGCATGAATTTATTTGATGTGGCGTTATAGGTGGCGTTATAGGTGGCGAACTGATGAAAAAGAAAATACAAAAACAAAATATTTTCGCTTCTGGCTGAAGTTGACGTGTTGAGTAATCATTGATGATTTCCTACGATAAGTCAAATTAAGTTAAGTCTAGACTAGCTGAGCTTTAAGTTTGCCGTGGTGCTTATTAGACACCCTTTAATAAAAGAAGATATTTGGCGCTAACACATTTGCGCCTCCTCCGATTTGTGGGGTGTGCATTGACGTTGTCACACAAAGGGGAGGGACTTACGGCAAATGGTTTTAATGAGAAGCTTTTTTTATGGAAGAAATACACTCCGAGATTTTCCGTTGCCTGCCGAGGTGCGACCGCTATTAGAAAATTTTTTTTTGTTGTTGCTCGGGCCAGGGGTTGAACCCTGGACCTACCAAATGGTCCATCCACTCGTCCACAGCGGCCACAAACCTTCATGTTTTGCTGCACACCCCAAAGGCTAATTCATATAAGGTGACAGGGATAGTGCAAACACAAAAAAATACATGTACCGTCGAACTTCCCTATAGGGAATTCGCACGGGACTAGGAAATTACTTCACTATATAGAAACTTTATTATAAAGAAAGCGTGAATTTTATTCAATTTTTGTTTTAAATAACGCTGCCCGACAAAATTCCAACAACTGTATGCGGCACAACCAGTGACCACTGGATCTTATATAATTTTTCCATAGTATCAGAATCTGACATTCAAATTATTCAATTGGCTCTAGTTTTTGAGATATTTGTGATTTAAATTGTCAAAAATCGATTTTTGGCATTTTTTGAACATCAGTAGAAGGATATAGATGTGGAATATAAATTTTTGACCAGTATAAAGTGAAAGCTGAAAAATTTGCCCTTTAGTTCCAAAGGTAAAATATTAGATTCCCTAAATATAAGGCAATACTTTACAAGAGCGTGCAACTGCTGGCGTATGCCGACGACATCGACATTATCGGTAAAAACAAGAGCTACGAGAGAGAGTTCTGCCTTCTCAGGATTAGATAGAGAAGCAAAGCGAATGGGTCTGGTGGTGAACGAGGACAAAACGAAGTATCTCCTGTCATCACACAAACAGTCAGAGCATACGCGTCTTGGCACCCACGTCACTGTTGACAGTTACAAGTTTGAAAACGTAGACAACTTCGTTTATCTGGGAACCAGCATTAACACCAATAATAATGTCAGCCTTGAAATCCAACGGAGAATCACTCTTGCCAACAAGTGCTACTTTGGACTGAGTAGGCAATTGAAAAGTAAAGTCCTCTCTCGTCGTACAAAAATCACACTCTATAAGTCACTCATCTTGCCTGTGCTGGTGTATGGCGCGGAGGCATGGACAATGAAAACATCTGATGAAGCGGCTCTTGGAGTTTTCGAGAGATAGATTCTGCGAAAGATTTACGGGCCTTTGCGCGTTGGCAATGGCGAGTACCGCAGACGATTTAACGATGAGCTGTATGAGCTTTACAACGTTCGAATGGACAGAAATGCTCCTGCTCTGAAAGTATTCAACGCGGGTCGCGATGCTGGTAATAGAGGAAGAGGAAGGCCTCCTCTGCGTTGGAAAAACCAGGTGGAGAAGCACTTGGCTTCACTTGGCATTTCCAATTGGCGTCAGTTGGCACAGAAGAGAAATGACTGGCGTGCTGTTTTTGGCTTCAAAACTTGTTTTCAGAAATACCAATTTAATTTTTGTATCAAACTCATTTGAATTTTGTACTACACCTTTTCCTATAGTATTTCAGAAAAACACAAATGTATTTCCGATAACTACAAATGATTTTCAGAAAAACTCAATTAATTTTCAGAAAAGGCCAAATGTGTTTCAGAAAACCTCAACCTTTTCTAATAGTATTTCAAAAAACACAAATGTATTTCCGATAACTACAAATGATTTTCAGAAAAACTCAATTAGTTTTCAGAAAAGGCCAAATGTGTTTCAGAAAACTTCAAATGAATATCAGAAACCCCCAAATGTATTTCAAAAAAACCCAAATGTATTTCAGACAAACTCAAATGAAATTCAGAAAAGGCCAAATTTATTTCAGAAAAACTCAATTGAAATTCCGAAAAATGCAAACGAAATTCAGAAAAGCGCAAATTGTCAAGCATTCATTGCTCTCTCTCAGAAAAGCATTAATGTAATTCAGAAATTATTGCCAGAACACTTTTATCTATGGACTTTTTATCATCACCATTAGAAAATGGCTTCTAAATTCATATCCAAATCAAGGGGACCCAACGTCCATTTGATTGGGGCCATAAGTACATCAGGTGTGTTGTGCATGGAGGCGACGCGGGTCGTTCAAGAAGGAGAGCGCGGGTGAAAGAGCTCTTAGACACGTGGACGAGCATTGTCAGATGTGGTATTGATGTGCGACAATGCACCCTGTTATACTAGGCTTGAGAAAGTAGTTGGTAGTAGCGGTTCGCCCACCCTTTTGAGTCCATACTCAGTCCGATTGAGAATATTTGGGCAAAAATAAAAAGTTATGTCAAAACTCATATGGGCTTTCCTTCTACCGACGGACCGGAAGTAGTAGAAAGAAGACTCCAATACTTGGAGGAAATAATTCGCTAAGCGAAAGAAAGTGTTACTACTGCGGAGTGGGCTAGTGCTATCCAGCACTGATCTGTTTTTTGGATGCCTTGCGGGATACGTCTGTCCGAATTTAAAACATTTCGCTTAATTAATCTGCTTGTTTACAAGTGTTATCCTGTTTTACTCCAATACAAAAAGTGGGGGAGGGGTTAATCGGGATATGAATTTAGAAGCCATTATGTTTTCTAAGGGTGATGATAAAAAGCCCATAGAAAAAAGTGTGCTGGAAATGATTTCTGAATTGCATTTGTGATTTTCTGAATTCCGTTTGCGTTTTTAGGAATTTCATTTGAGTTTTTCTGAAATACACTCGGCCTTTTCTGAATTTCCTTTGAGTTTTTCTGAAATACATTTGGGGGTTTCTGAAAATCAATTGAGGTTTTTTGAAACACATTTGGCCTTTCCTGAAAATTAAGTGAGTTTTCCTGAATATCATTTGTAGTTATCGGAAATATATTTGTGTTTTTCTGAAATACTATTAGAAAAGGTATAGTTCTCTTTTAGGATCTCAATTTGACTGTCAAATGTTTCAAAAATTTGTGTATAATTGCAGAAATATAAGAATGTTGAAATTTTGTCATCACCCCATGACACTCATTCGGAGAAGAATAAATTCCACCTTTAATCAAATCTGGACAAGTCTTTTATGTTTTCGTTGCTGGAATTGGAAAAATACGTTGAAAGGCTTATTAACACCTACAATAAGACAACTTTTAAAAAACTTGGAATGGGTGTGATGGAAGATAGGAGGATATTTCAGGTTGCATTTTTATTAAGAAAAAAATTGTTTTTCTGACTAATGTTTGCGGAACAAATTTTTTTATCTTTTGGGACAAAAGGGCAACATTTAAGCTTTCTTTCTGCGCTATTCAGAAAATTACTCATTGCTTCGTTATTCTACTACAAAAGTTCAAAAATGTGTAAAATGCATTTTTTTATTTCTAAAACTGGAGCCCATTGAATAATTTAGAGGACAGTTTCTGAATCTATGGAAAAAATGCTATAGGACTCAGTTCTCAAAAGACCTGCCGCAAGTTTTTGTTGGCCAGTGTAATGAGTAATTTTAGTCTGTTTTATACTTTTCCATTTTTCATCCTCAAAGCAGCCAAATCCTATAATGGAAGAAAGTCCTCTCAGTTCGATCCTGCACGCCATCTTTTGAATACCCTGCCATTCTAAAACAGTTCTAAATTGCTTCTCTTTTACATAGACATTCCATAGGTTTTTCCTCCTCCATTTGTGCCAGTATATTCGTAAAAACTCACTTTCTGTAGTGTTATTTCATGTTGATCATGTTTCACACAATAGCTGATATATTTCTTTTGTAATTTTTTTGGGATTCCCCTTATTACACTTTAATTTTTTCTCGGAACACGGAGTTATTAATAAGTGTAACAGAAAATCGTTTGAAAGAATTCACTATATGAAGGCAAAAACGTAGAAGGGTTGAATATCTGGCTGCGAAGTTTGTTCATTGTAGAGAAAACTTCGTTTTATAAAAATGCATTATGAGGAGACTAAAATAGACCAAAAGTTGAACGAAAAAGCTGTGTACTTGAAATCAGTTCATAATAGGGAGAACTTCATTGTATAGAAGTTCACTATAAGGAAGTTCGACTGTATTTTGTTTTTGATTTTGGTACACAAATCTCAAATTTTAGCTATAATGTCAAATTTCATCAAATTCTTCTCTTAATGAAGAAGAAGGAAAGAAAATATAAATTTGTACTCTTACTTTTTCACTCACTCAAGTGAAATACAAAATTTTGTTATTTGTGTACTAAGACAAATTAATTCAGCTGCTTCAGTAACACCACCTTATATGAACTCGCCTTGGCACACCCAGTGTTGAGTTAATTTTAATTGTGAGGACAATTAACAATTAACAACTAACAATTGAAAATTAATTGTTAAATAGAATGGGTGCAAACCATTGAAATAAAAAAATTCTGCAGCCGCTGTTTTGAATGAAAGGAAAATCAAAATGAGGCAGTTTGACAATGGAACAAAAATTACTGTGCAATGTATGTAAATAAGATAAGACTTTATCACCAAATATATTTAACATTGAGTACTCATACTTAATATATTCATCTCTACATTTGTATTTATCCATATTTACATATGTGTAGGTACCCGGCTGGAAATTGAACTACATACTTTAAAAGTAGTTTAGAAATTACTTTTTTATCAACTAAAAGTGAGTTATGGGTCGATTACGAATTACAATCGAACTTCAGTTGCGTTGCCAGTGGCTGAAATTATTATTAGGTGCATTTTTGCTAACCGAGCTCCAAAAAAACACTCGGTAAAGTAACGAAATACATGCAAAGCAACAACACAAACTCGGTTATTTATGCGAGTTCAGCCAGGTCGGTTAAAAAATACGCGACCTGATGCGTAGTGTTGTTAAGTGAAAAAACTGCTCTATTGTGAATTGTTGATGAAAAAGTACTTGGGAAATTTTTGTTTATTTATTTATTTGATAAATACTTTAAACAAATATATATATTACACAAATACCTCGCGAAATTGCAAAATCTCAGTTGGGTTTTGTGTATAAATCGCATTCAACTAATCACATGTTTAATAGCAAATGCCAACAGGGTTGCTTATTGTAGCTGAAGGGAAATTTTAACCGAGTTGAGCATTTTTTCACGCTCGCTTACAAAAAAATGCCACTATTATTACAGAAGGCAACTAGCGCGAAACTGAGTTGCTATATAGCGTTTTTGTGGTTGTCGCGGAAAATTTATTTATTTTTTAAAATGATTCTGCAGTATATTTACACTCAAGTCTTGGTTTCTGTTACTTCAAAATTCTATTATCTTAAATTTTATTGCACTCAATTATAGTTGGTATTTATAATATAAATTTTAATTTCAGTGGCGTTGCCCATCGGCAACCCAACTGAAGTTCGGTTGTCATTCGTAATCGACCCATTAAGTTCTCACTTTTGTTCTTGGAAACAAATAATTTTTTTAACATGGCGATGTGATAAGTCAATTGTCTGACTCTGCATATGATTTCAACTGCTTTAAAATGCATTTGGTTTAAAGAACTTCAAAATCAGTATTTTTCATTTGAATACGCCTTCGTTCTGCACTTCACAGATGCTTTCTCATAGTTCAGAGACACAAAAGAAAAGTTCTTATTATCATTTTAGCAATTTGCCTCTGACGGCATGCGAATCCGGACCTTCTGGAAGCCAACAAATAACAACAAGCACCTTTGTACACTCAGCTATAGCCGGAGATGTAAATATCTTTTCTAATATTCGGTTTAATTTATAATGAGCAAGTCCGACTCTGCATATGACTTAAACTACTTTAAAATACATTTGGCTCAACAACTTCAAAAGTAGTTTGTTTCCAACTTCTTTCTCAATTGATGGCTCATTGGGTAAAAAGAGTAGCATTTGTTTCATAGTAACTTTTCAATTAGTTGGTTTTAAAAAAAAAATCACTTTCTTCCGATAGGGTACATACATATGTATGCATATACGACGTCATACTGTTTCTCATCAGCGGTAGCTTAAAAAATGTTCGTAAGTTTTATGAGTTTCACTAGATTCTTCTTTGTTACTCTCTGTCACTTTATGAGTACTTAAAATATACATACATATCGTTACCTTAATATAGAAACGCCCTAACTCATTTTCATATGGAATTCAGATTCATTCAAAAGCGGTCAGAAAACTCACAATCCATCTAATAGTATGAGAAAAACAAATACTAGAGCATTAGATTAAATATGTATTGCGTTTAAAGAAAATCAGCGTTTCGACAAAATTTGAAACTAAAGAACTCTACTTTTTATTAAATTTTCAAACTGTATTTGAGTTAGGGCTTTTGTGAGTTAGGGCCTTTCTATATTAAGGTAACGATATGTACGTATGTACGTAAATATATGTACATATGTATTTCATAGGTATGAAAACCCCTTTATATAATATGTGTGTATATACATACATATGTACATGTGTCCATACAAATGTGCACACATTAATCAACACGCTACAATATTTTTAAGAAAAATTATGATTTACAGTTGAAAACATCTGTTTGAGCATTAAAATTTAAATCATAAAGTTTTTCCTATCACTGAACGCACAGATATTTTACGTACGTATCTATGCATAAGTGCTCTAAAATACTTTCTTAATGAAAATCGAAAAAGCTTCGTAAGTCTGTTAAGAAAACGGCAATAATTCAATTTAATGCTTAAGTAATACGATTACGATGATTATTTGCATTTATTATGTTATTTCATGTATCCGCAAGCAGAATAGTGGCCCGAATAATCAACAGACAGCAAAAGTGATTGCGTTCCAATTGGTTAACTGCATACATGCGAGAGCAAAACCACAGCCAGGAGACAATTGGCGCTTTTCGAGGGAAGGGCGTAGGAGCAGGCACGTGGCGCACAGATGGTCAGCCAGCACACGACCAATGGATCTAAGATGAGTACTTACTTGGAAAGCCACACTTAGCCGGATTTACTATCAGTGTAGTAGCCAATCTAGCGGAAAATGCAAGAGATTTAAATTTCAAAGTTTTTTGATTTATAATGGCTTTTACTTTTCATTTTAAACTCCAAATACTCGGCATAGGTATGTACATTAGGGTGTCCGTTATTTTTCAAAATTCGAAAATCATTAGTCTCACCCCCCAAAAAGTTGAGACTTGATACCAAAACAACTCTCAAAAAATTTCACGACCCTAGGACCACGCCTTCCCGTGCCGACTTTCGATTGCAAATACAGCATGATGACCTGCAACCAGACCAATATGATCAAATCAGTAAAAAAAATAGTTTGTGCAGTTAAAAGTTTAATTTTCAATTTAAAAGTTTAATAATTTTTATTTAAAATTGTTTTTGTACAATAAGGGTA
>JAPVRG010261719.1:0-15430 GCA_029783565.1 Rhagoletis cerasi
ATTTCTTGCACTACGCACATTTCGGTTGTAAGGTTATGCGAAAAGTTTTTGTGCGTTAATGCGTTTGCGGCTTCGCGTACTAAATACACAAACTTAGTAACTACAGGCTACAAAAAAACAATTTTGTTTACAGCATCATTCCGAGTAACACCAAAAATATGGCTCATAGTATTATTGACGATGTCGCCACTAAGCAAAAACAAAAACAAAAACAAAAACAAAAACAAAAACAAAAACAAAAACAAAAACAAAAGCAAGCAAATAACCACTATTATTTCAAAACTCTAATGTATTCCTCTACCCCAGCTAGTGACGCTTATGAGTTGTGTTGAAGAATGACGCAAAATGTGGAAGATAAAAGAGGATTTTTTTCACTGAAGGTTAGAATACTGAGCCAAAGTTTTTAATTTTTAATTAATTGCTGCTAAATTATCCTACTTAATTTAAAAGAAGTAGTCATAACTTTTACGTAAACAATATTGACCGTTTCAAGTTAAAAACATACAAACTATGGTTTCCCAGTTTTCCTTTCATACCCTCATAGTTTCTTCTTCATATCTAAATAAAGATTTATTACTATAGGATTATGATAACCTGTGCCGACTAGAACGTAAAATTTGGCAGAGCATACTTGTAATTATTATCTCGAAATAAATCCACGTTTTCAGTTTTTCAAAGTCCTATTGCAAGATACAAAATTTAGATGCTCTTTTAATCGTCGCTACTTTACATATCCACCTCCCCGAAAATCTTTACCCATAATGTTTTCCCTTCAACTTTTACTGCCGTATTAATGTATCATGAGGCAAACGATCAGCCGTCCCTTGAACCTCTAAAAATCTCAGTCATTAACGGAGTACTTTGGATACCAGACAATCCGCGGAGCTGCTTAGCCGTACCCGGATAAATCATACCTCTCACCCGGGTGGATGATCATCAAAATCAGGCTGACAGCAACAACACCTTCCATCTCAGCTATATCTGCGGTACCACTGAGCCCTCCTGAAACGTAAAACGCCCCTAAAAAAGGTCACAACAAACTCAAATCATGGCCTCTACTTATTACGGAAAGTCCAAAGGCTGCGTCCCTTGCCCTCCAGTAGGAAGGTCAGCACTCAGCTGCAAGCATCCTGAAAGATTCAAGGCCTGCTTAGTCACCAGCAAGTTCACCAAGGACTTCTCTAAAGCCATCCATCAAGTTCTACGTACGGATCGCAATCTGGCCAACTCACCGATCGGAAGTACTTTGCAAAGTTATAAGAGATTTCCCTATAAGCTTAGCTCATTAGGCAGACCACTGACTTTGTGCGATGGAGTTATTAGTTCAAACCCCAGTGAATTCGATGAAGAATTCTAATGAGGAGATGTGCTCATCTCTGAAATAGGAGCTATAACTTCTACTATTTGTAAATTATTGCTGTTTTGCACAAATATTTTCCATTGAAAACTATCTCAAGCTCAATAAAATTGTTAAATGTGGGCGAAGTGAATAATTCGGGATTTTGAAATCGAATCATGTAAAAGGGCGCAACGGTACCGTAAAGGGTCGAGACGTTCGGAGTCTGGACTCTTACCTATGCTGTGCTAGCAAAAATCGGCAGATCATAGGCCTCATTGACGAAAGCAATTAAGAAGGTAAGCTGTATGCGATGATAGTACCTGGGGTGCCCTCCATCGATATAAGTATCTGTCCAGGAGTCCGTCTTCAATTTTTTAAAACCCGTGATATCCCATAACAGCCCAGGGCAAGAGCTTAGGTACCGGTCGCTCCATCGGAGCCAGCAGAAATCTTGATGATGCTCCAATATCTTTACCCAGACATACCAGTACATAATTAGAGAGCGGTAATCTGAATGCTGCTGGCATTAGGTATGTCGCCGCAACATTCTCCAGCTAATATAGGAAGGCAAACCAGGTGGGTATACCGTCTGACAACTTACAAAGACCGCTTGACAATTGGACGCACGTTGCTAATATTGGCATTCATAACTTTGAAGAAGTAAGGGGCTTATCTACCTAACTTCGACTGAAATATTCGGCCAGTGGATTCGATAATTGACAGGGAGAGCTATAACTGGTTGCGGACCAAGGAGTACAACGTCTCCGCCGTCCCTAGTCAAGTGGTCGGATATTTCATTAGCGGATATCCCCACGTGATGTGTCGCCTAGAGTTAAACAAGTTCATTATGTTTTTCCAAAATAATTTAGCCTACACTTTCATTGCCGAACTAGTATGGAAGTAGCTAATTGGCTAGCCAATGTCTAGAGTCAACTTTGAAGTTTGGCAAGCAGATCTATTCCACAACATCACCTATGCGCAGCTGATAAGGATCTTATCATATAGGCCTGTTTACATAGCCACAACGCTGTTAAGTGTTTATATGCCTTTTCCTCACCGTTGGCCTTTTAAAAAATTTAATATATAGGACTTCACACATATGTATATCGAAAGAAATTTGTATAGTGATTGTTTTAAGGGTAGAGGGAATAAAGTCATTCAACCTTTTTCTTTTAGTGAAGAGCACAAAAATTTGTAGTTTTGCTTGGGTTAGGCGGACAGTCTCTCACTACATCAAGTATCAATCATGTTAATTATCCTATGCATTTTTCTGCAGATAACTGAGAGAGTTGAACCTGTAATAAGGCAAGCCATGTTTGCATGAGCCCATAAAGTTGCCCAGTGCATTGCTGAAAGCACGCCATCCTGAGGACAGCTCTTTTAAACTCCTCCTGCCTGAATCCTATTGACCCTCTACGCGAGCATTGGATGAATACAGCATACTACCACAGCATAAACTTGAATGGTATCATGTAAATAGGCCTGAAGCCTTTCGTGCTGAAATAGTCCTGGTTACGAACTAAGGGATAAAGACGACTTAACTAATCTGCAAGTGCAAGCGACACAGTGAAAATCTTTTTCAGAGCCGCCAGCAACAGCTCAGTACCTTCTTTGATTACAAGAGGCAGGATGCAGTCCAAACCGGGCCATTTAAAGCTGTCCAAAGACTCAATTGCAAATCTTATGCCAGCTCAATTCCCCATACTTCTGGAAACATACCCTCTGCTTTTTATGGAGAGAAGTGTGTAGCCATTTGTAGAAGAGTGTCACTTCTTGTCTCCGAGAAGGAACAATAAGGCCACTGGAGTGAATCCAGCTTAGCTTAGAGCAACTGGCCTCACTACAGTTTTCTTAGAGTTTGAATTCATTGCAGCGTGACTACTATTTTTAACAATTCTTTTATAGGTTACCAGGACTTCTTCCAACCTTAAGAAACCTCACTTTAGCTTAAATATCTGCTATGTGGCTTTAAATTAGTCACTTCTTAAATATTCCTAACATTCAAATTGTTATCTTCATATTCTGTATATTCATAAAGTGCCTTAGTCACAAATCCCACATTTTATGTGTATGTAATTTAAAAAATTTCTTTTCTACCTCAATCCCAACCCCACTAAGGCTAATTTTTAGTTCAAAGCCATGTATGTAGTTCTTCATTCCTCGCACTAATAGTGACTTGCCAACGGAAACGGAAGTGCTTGGCAAGGATTTGAATGAGTGGTATGGGAAATCGTAAAGGCGAGAAAGCGAAACAGCCAGATGGGAAAAAGAAAATGGAAGTGGAGGAAGGTTAAAAGTTGTACAAATGTTTGCAGAATAACGTAAATGTAAGAGCAAATAGAAAGAGTGTTGTATTTTCCAAATAGGTGGTAGCACGGCAACCAGGTTGTTAGGAAGATGTCAGCCAAAGCGCGTTAAATCGATACCACAGCTCACAGCAAAGTTCATATGCGCTTTGGTGGTTAACCGCAGAGTTATTGCAATAGCTAGATAAACTTAAAGGATGGTAAGTAAAAAGGAAGTAAATTTAAGATTTTAATTAAAATAATGAAAATAATGACCCTTCATGCAAGCCACCGAAAAAGAAGCTCTCCAAGAAGGAGAAGGCGCGGTTGGAGGCCGAACAGGCCGAACTGCTACGCATCGAAATGGAGAAGGAAAGGTAAATTAACCCATTAAATACGCACTTATGCCCTACAATTATTTTCAATCTCCTATATTTTATAGACAACGAAAACTCGAGGAAGAGCGTCAGCGTCGCCAAGTTGAATACGAACAAGCCAAGCGTCGGCAGAAGGAAGAAATTCAAGAGAATAAAAAACGACGCGCACAGCTACGCAACAGCATGGCATTTTTCATGGAGGTGCGCGAGGTGACGTCTGGCATTAAGGCGCTCGAGCAGGAGGAACGTGAGTGGGAGAGATTTATGCGTTGCAATGGGTTGCCCAACGCCAACAGTCCGAGCGACTTGCGACGCTACATTCATCAATGGCGCAGCGATATGCAGCGACGTGAGCGTGCGTCACGCAACTGGCTGCTAAACACCAACGAACGGACGCTACTCACGCAAGATCTCGATGCGCCAGACTTGTCACGTAAGAGTCTACGACGGCGGCAAGGAAATGCGGGTGATGTGTATGCGCAGCGAATACGCGAAGTGTTGGGGGTGAGTTGGGGACGCAAACAGTTGGTGGAGATAAAAAAAAGGAGGGAAAAAGGAAATGGAAAAGAGGGAGAAGAGGGAGAAAAGAACAAATAATAAAATGAAATTCCACTTTATTTTAGATACTCAATGAGCTGGATGAGGCTATAGCTGATAAAAAGAAGCCCCTACATATCATTGCCGATCTTATTTGCCTCAAAATGGAGATTCGTGTGCTCTTGAGCGAACATTTGGATGAGTTCACATATAAAACAATGTCACACATCGATCGCGATATGGAGTGAGTATCTCGATTTTTTTCAGTCTTTTTTGTAAGGATAAGAATTGGTATTTCAAATCATTTTTTAGAATCGATCGTCCAGGTGTTTTCAAGCACATTTATGAGTCAGGCGTTTTCAAGAGTCACTTTTGGACTTACTCAAAGGATGCGCAAATGTAAGTGGGCACTCTTTTCTATTCTAAAATTACATATAAATTTAACAGACTAAAGCGATTTTTGGAATACTATTATTTTGACTTCAGAGCGCTTGGCCAATCAGCTAAGAAAATCATTATCGGCTCCACATTAATGTGTCTTGTTTGGGAGAGGGCCTTAAACAGGCACGGCTCTGATACACATTTCAATTTAAAAAATCAGCCTTATCGCCAACTCCACGTGAATAATTCGTTCCCATAATTTAACAAGCATAAAAAAGCAAATTGGGAAAATTGTTTTTGTTTTGCTTTAAAATTTTTGGCAATATTTGTTCACATGGAATTCGCGATAAGGCAGAATTTATTCTGCACGAATTTTCTCATTTCCAAATTTTTTTTTTATTGAGCGTTAATGTATGCATGCTTGACTTTCTTACATTTGTATCACTGCGAATTATTTAAAAGGTGCCGCAAAGCACATCCGCAAAAAAGTTAAAATTCTACCATATTCATGGCTTTTTCGACCTAATTTTTTTAAGGTTTAACAGAAGTTAAAGTTAAGATTAATAAATATTTAAATATTGTTTATCCTGAATATTTCCGAAAAATACCTAAAAGTCGGGAATACGACATAAAGTCACAAAAAATCTCCTAAAAGTCCAACAATTTTAGTTCTCGGACAATTTCTAAAACATCCGAAAAATTCCTTTAAAATCGTACCGAAAAAATTCTAGAAATATACTTGAAAACCACCTAAAATCACGAATCATTTATTGTTGTCTCGTTGACTAAAGGCCGTGTCACACGATTGGTGCATATGTACAGATTTGCACATTTTGGCAGTCAGAGAGTGGTGTTGTTTAAAAATTTCATGAGTTCAACTCAATAAAAAAGTTTCCAAGCGCCACTAGGTAACTGTCAATATGTACAAATTTGTACAAATGCACCAATCGCGTGACTTCGCCTTAAGAAATAAATATCAAATATGTAAAACTGTTCGGGAGTCGGCTGGGGAATTGATGAAACCAAGTTTTTCTGCAATTTTGCAGTTTTTCTAAGTTGGCGATTTTAAGTAAATTTTTTTAAGGTAGTGGTCGCCGTGGAGTATTGTATTTGAACAAACAGAAATGGAAATATTTTTACCATCAAAAGACTTGTTCGGGGTTTTTCGGGTGCGAGGCATCTGAATCTGGAATTTGACGTGCAAAAACCTGAAGAAACATTGTTTATAAACATTGTCGGAAACATTTTTGCACTTTTCCTTAATGCTGTTTCCTTTGTTTT
The DNA here is from genome assembly GCA_029783565.1 of Rhagoletis cerasi. Taxonomy (NCBI): domain Eukaryota; kingdom Metazoa; phylum Arthropoda; class Insecta; order Diptera; family Tephritidae; genus Rhagoletis; species Rhagoletis cerasi. The sequence goes on from JAPVRG010261719.1 coordinate 6,201, forward strand.
TGCACCTGAGCTCACCCTAGCGACCTTTTTTAAATTGCATATTCAGATTCCTCACACCCGAAATCCCCCAAAAAGATCTTTTGATCGTAAAAATATTGCGATTCGGTAATCTGCAAAACCGGGCAACATCACGATTGCAAGTATTTATAACAACGAAACTATATCCAACCGCACGCAGAGAGCTGCTCACTCAAAACATAAAAATGGTAAGGGTAAGAAAACAAAGGACTCAATTAATCCCACTAAAAATATCAGTATACCATTTATTCGAAGGAAAAGCTTTATTTGACGTAAATCATCCTGTGCGGTACAAAAAGAGGTGTTTCTAGTGAGGCAGAATATTCATTACCAATTCTAAAATAAAAGGAAAGGCAGCCACCGCGTTAACTCCTACGTAGTTAGCTAATGCCCCCAGCTAGCAATAGCACCAAAACTAGAAAATTCAAGGAATTCTGAGATATCTATTTCATATTGAGCTCTCTGGAACATAGAAAACCCATATACCAAACCTAATGGCAGTTTGGTATACATACAGATCAAAACGTAAAAATAGAAAAACTGGTGCTGGCATGTTCGGGCCGAACTTCGAAAAATCAATACCCATAAGATGCAGTAGAAATTTGAGACAGTGCCTCTTGCACATCCTTGAAGTACATTTGCGTCAATCCATGTCAAATCGACTAATGGAATGGAACTTTCCTTTTATCATACAACTAACATCGAAAGTTCACAATTACATAATTTCCGGATGTTGCAGATTTATTTTTTTAATACCTCAAAAATTATTATAGTTACGAAAATGGTTCTGGTCTCGTTTTTAAGGTGATATTTGGCGCTACTAAAAGCTATAGTATCTAAAAAGAAATTCGAAAAATAAAAAAATTAAAAAAAAACTACTTTTATACACTTTTGGTTAAATTTTTTTATCTAAAAAGTTCCTGAAATTTCCAAGAAGAAGTTCTTGTTTCTTTAAACATATGAGTTTTCGAATTTTGAAAATAAAAACTCTAAATTAAAATTTAAATTAAACAAAAATTGTTTAACACCACTTTATTTAAAGTTTGCAATAAACAATTTTTTCAAAGTTCCGAGATTCAAACCTTAAAAAACACCTTGAAAATTGCAAGATCTTTTAAGATCAAGTAGAGGTGATTTGTGGCGTGCGCCTTGGCATTGTCACACAAAGGGGAGGGACCTATAGTTTTAAGCCGACTACGGACGACAATTGTAATTTTATGAGAAGCTGTTTGTCATGGCAGAAATACACTCGGAGTTTGTCATTGCCTGCCGAGAAGCGACCGCTATTCGAAAAAACGTTGGATCAGGAATCGAACTCTGGACCCAGCGAGTGGTAGTGTGCACCTGTTACCACTCCACCACGGCGGCCGCCGTATTGTATTTAAAAATTAAGGCATTTTGCTTTTATGATTTTTTAAAGTTCAAAATTCTGTAAACTTTTATATTTTTCGAATTTTGTTTAAATATATTTTTTTATATACCCCAAACATAACCTTTAAAATGAGGCCAGAACCATTTTTGAAACTTGCAAAATCCGGGAAACTGTAAAATTTAGATTTTTTGGACAAAATTTATATTTATTGCTTTTTTCCTTTGTGTGATAAAAGAAAAGTTCTGACCAAAATTCATCCAAATCAAAAATGGTCGATTCCAACCATTGGTCGATTTGACATGGATTGGCCCATTTGTTTTATTTCAGGCACAAAAAGCGTCTTACTATCATTGAAGTCCTGCATAATAACAACAAAGCTTGTTTATTATTACTTCAGTACCTGAAGGTCTGTCGCTTCTGTGAGTTGGACGAAGAAACCTATTTATTAACTGTTATGTAGGAAAATTATTCTAGCTAAAATACTATGCAGGTGTTAGAAAGTTGACTTTTGAAAAAGTTAATTTCGATAAAAGACATACACAAGCTTCAAGGTAAACAAATCTTGCAAGAAAATTTGTTTAAACGGCCCATATTTGTACACTGAACAAAAAATATAAGAATGCATTCTGAAACATTGCCTTCTCCTTATTCCCTTTCCAGCTCTGCTAACCCCAAGGCGCGTATCGGTGAACAGGCCACTTCTAACGACATCGAATTTCCAGCGTTGAAGCTCCAAGTCTCGCTACCGCTCTCTGTGGAACTACAAAGCTCAGCCATGCGAGGACTCTGGTTGGACTACGATCATTATAGTGATTACTGCAATAGCTTCAATCCTAAACGAGATTTGCCCGAATACATAAGTAAGTTGAGCCAAAAGATAATTCTCCCAATTTCTCAACTTCAAAAGCTCCCATTCTCTTCATTTTTTTCCAGATATACTCCGCTATACTAAAAAAGAATGGCGCAAACGCAAAGACATCTTGCAGAATATGCTGGAAGACTGCACTAAAGATAGCCCACTGTCTATTGGTGTCGCTGATCATGATAGCTCCACAGGCGCTAAACGCGCGCGTAGCTTTGATGTAGATAAAATCTATGCAGAATATGAAGATGAGCTTAATAAGGCGCGTCGGCGTGCGATCGGACCTGAGGGCTATAACTTAGCCGACACTGATGTAAATTTGCGAAAATACCGCATTATTGGCGGTGTGTATCGCATTGATTACTTGGAGACGCCACAGCAGGATAAGCGCTTGAATGAACGTTCTTTTATACGAACCAGTGAGTACGCTTAGTGACCATTTCATAGCCTATCAACATTTCAGTGCTGAATAAAATATTTTTCTTTGCATTCGCAGTCATCTCACCGGATCGCTTGAACCACAAGATATTCTACCAAAGCTACAAGCCACCGCCACCGCCCCAACCGGGTGTACGTCGTTTGCCTGAGGAAATTGAAGCGGAGATGCGCATGGTCGAAGCGGCACTTGACAAATTGGCATTGGTCAGCTTAGAGTGAGTGTTTGTATAATCAATCAAAGTAACACAAAGTCAAAAGCAAACAATCACTTTTATATACCATCACTCTCCTCCTCTCTTTCCTCCCTCCTTTTCTGCACACACACACTTCCTTGACATTCGCAAAAAGCTTATCCGACTCGGTGATTTGGTTTGAACCACCCATTGTCTGCCGCTGGGAGACGCATTTCGAAACGCTGGAATCAAATTTGACGGATGGTGCGAAACCACCACTTGGCAACGCCGCCAACGTGCCTGCCACTTCCACCGAGGCTACACCACTCTCAACCACTACAAACACCAGTCCACTTAAGGGCTCACCACGTTTCCCCGCAAAGCTACGTAAACGCAACTCACAAAAATCAACAATTGGATCTGAGTTGATTGCCAACGCAGCGGAAGCGATGGGTGCTTTGCGTGAGGTCACAGACTTCGATCTATTCAACATACCGCGTGGCATTGACATCTATGGTTTGCTACAAGATTTTGTCGGGCCACGTTTGCCGCCTGGCTTCTGTCTGCATTGGGAGAAGTCAACACCAATGTTGAGTAGCAAAGTGATGGCACGTCAACAACGCAAACAGAAAAAGAAACGTCAACGTGAAGGCGTTGGTCAACGATTTGTTTTGTTGGCACGACACAAAAGTGTTAACAGGCCAGACGATAGTGACATCTGGTCAGATGCAGTGACAGCTGGTAGATGCAATGAGGGCACATTTCAAGTGCGTCAGGAATATATAACGAATGACTATCTAGATTGGGATGAGCCACGTGAACTCTTTCCAGCCGTCGCAACGAAAAAGTTGATTAAGTTTAAGACATTTGCAGCAGACAAGCAATCGCTCGCTCAGAGGGCAAAAGGCGAAGAGGACAAGCGTAGCAAGAAAGCAGCAAATGGTGGAGATCAAGATAAACTTAAAAAGAATGGCAATGGAAAGAATGGCGTTGAAACAAAGCGTGTGAGCATAAATGGCGTTTGCGCACGAAATGGTGCAGTAAATCTTAATGGTAACGAATGTGGTAATAGAAATGGAAATGGGAATGGTCAGACTGTGCAGAAAAATGAAAGTGGACAGACAAATGGCAATGCTGCAGCGTTGAGTGCGAGTAGCACCAGACGCTGTTCCAAAGAAGCAGCTGAGATGCAGCAGACTAAAGTTGGAGCGATGCCAGAGCAGAAGACATACATGTTCTCCAAATTACTTGAGGTGAGTAGCTAGTGGTTCGAAGTCAGGAAAGATCGGAGCAAGACCTTATTATATAAAGTTTTAGGAATATCTTACTCAACCAGCATTTTTGAGTAATTTTGTTTAAAGAAAGTTTAAGTCTCATTTTTATTTAATATTCGCACACAATTTCATTGTATAGCAAGAAAAAGTTAACCAGAGGAAACTACTGAAAGTACGAGGAAAGTAGCCGAGACAGGCCTTAAAGAATCGATTGATTAAGAACCAGGCACCCAAGCGATTTTGGTCTTGGCAGTATTTTCCTTAACAAATTTCTAGCCCCCTAAAACTCGGCAAGGGTTTGGGATCTCATCGTCCCTTCTGGATGGGTAGGAGTTTAACCGGCTTCAGTCTCCTGTTCGTAATTGTCCATCACTTTAGTCCCGGTAGAGGAGAAAAAGCATTGATTTCCTCCAGAAGGGTGGTAGGGCTTACGGTAGCGAAGGAACGGTTTCGATTAAGGCCGCGAGATATATGAATGTTGTTTATTGCATTAAGTTTTGTTGTGGGACTATGCACTTTACGGAAGCTATGCTGAATTTTATCCGAACTCAATTGAAACGGGAAGTACGCGAGTATCTTCTCTATTGGAGAAAGGAGAGTAATCGGGGCGAGGAGAGTTGTTGGACAGGTTCACAGGTTTCAGTAGCGGAACTACTCTCCCAGACTTCCAAATGCCATGAATTAGGAACCACTGCAGATTTGAGGACCATGGCCAAGTAGTGTACACGAGAGCACCATAACTTCATATGGTCTTCTCACTTTTTCCGTTTACGCCGGACCATCAGCTTCCGGGATCGAACTAGCGTAGGTGGTTACACTCATTTACCAGCACAGCAGTTTCAGTCGGCATATGGGGACAGATGATGAACGCTAAGCCACAACTACCTATGGTCTCGCTGCGATCGCTGTAAAGTTTTCGATCTTCCTCTGGTGCCAGTTGCAATTGAGGTTTTAAGATTTTCGTCTATCTCTGGAGATTTGTTGGCATACGAGAGAGTTGTACACCTCATAGAGCAGACGGGACTGCAGACTACTTGTTGGACTGCAGACTACTTGTTGGACTGCTGACTGGTCACTTCACGTGGCACAAACACCTGACTTTGATCCAAATACATGACAACTGCATTTGCCTATCCTGCCTCCAAGAGTAGGATACGGTGGAACACTTTTTGTGCTTCGGTCCCGCCTTTGTAAGAATTAGGAATGAGGCATTTGGCCGCAATCTATTGAGAGACGAACACCTTAGCTCTTTGACTCCCAACAATCTACTTAGGTTTATTCGTAAATCATGTAGATTTAAAACAGATTAAATGGAACATAAAAACAGTTCAATGGAGGTCATGTTGTCAGAGTGCTGTTTTCTGCATGCGTTGTTTTGTTCCTGGTTCCGACAAAACAAAAAGTGTTGTACACCTTGTCCTTGTTGAGATTTCAACTGGAGGTGTTAAGGCTTTGTTATTGGAACTGCACAGCCTTGCAACAAGTGGTAGTGCAGTCGCGTGTCCATTCTCGTGGGGTGCACATATCGGAAATTTAGTGAAAATAGCACCAACCAATCCAGAAATTGCATTTGGCTCAGGTCACAATTCGATACATTCTGGTCAGCCCCCACACTGGGAACCAAAAACTGTCGATTAGCCCTTAAATGGGAATTGAAGAGGGATACTAGTTGGGGAGGATAAGAAGGGGTAGGGTAGTTGTGGAAGGCTTTTCGTTGGCTGCCGGTAGGAAAAGGTGTTTAGCGCTGGCTATTTTGAGTCGTGCAACTTTTAGAGCAGGTTAAAGTGGTAAACACGAAGCCACAAACTACGTAGATCTGTTTTAATGGATCTTATAGCCCGATCAGGTCTAACGATGGCTTCATCCCTTAAACTTATTACATGTAATCGAGGTGGAGGTTGAATGCAGTCCTTTATGCCATACGCAGCGTTAAAAGGTTTCCAGTTTTGGGCAAGCCCAAAGCAGAAGGGTACGATGTAAGCCTGCTTAAATAAAGGAGCTGCGCAGTGATTCATAGGCCCCAGTGCCTTTCATCTTCCTGCCTGATAGCCTCTCTAGGCGGAATTACTATACCTAAATAAAGAAGGAAGCATAGTATTACTGGAAAAATACGGAAGGTAACAAATAGGCTGAATTCTTCATACCGCATATATCAGCAAGGAGAAGCAAAGCATTTCTTCACTTTACAAGGCATGAAGTAAGAATTTCTCCACGCTATTTTGTCGGTCATAATAGGGCAGCAAAAGGGGTCTTCAAACATGGGAGTTATAAGCTCAGATCAGTGCAAGTTTTGTCATCAGGAGCAGGGAACAACAGGTGCTACTGACACTTGACTTAAATGACATTCAGTCATGGGAACTCGCGAGGTGTCTAACAACACGTGGATCAAAGAAAACCTGCATATAAATAGAGAAACTTCCGTTGAAGTGGTTAGTAGACTTGCTTCTTCCTATAAGAATAATCTAATGAAAAACAATACCCACCTCCTGAAGAGTTGTTATTTTCATAATTGCGAAAAAGCAGTGCCGTTCATGAAGGATTGCGTAGGGTACATAAAGCTCAGTTTTTCATCTTGTTTTTATTCTAATAGGGCTGCTTTATATCCATAAATATAATAATTATCCCAATTCCTTTAAGATTCACGGTCAAACCATTTATTTTTTCAGTTCTTCAATAGCTTATTTGGCGAAATTACTTGAAAATTAACTAAAAAACTTCACAATAGCCCCTCCAATTTCAATTGATAAGGCCTTCCCCAAAAATTCTTTTCATCCTATGTCAACAAATATTCACATCATCTTAAAGCAAACAAAAGCTCAGGAAAAAGCAATAAAGCGCAAGTGCTCTTTTATGCGCAAATTTGTTGAAAATATTTTATTTGAAAACGGCTAGATAAAGCACAATTACTTCACACACAAACACAAGGACATTAACAAAAAAAAGCCTGGCCTGGTCGTCCAATCATCCACACAGAAAATAATATAATAAATTTTGATCTTATTTTTTATCGCGCACATTTTATACACAACCCATTTTAAATGCGTGTTTTCTATGTGTGTATGTGTGCTCTTTTTCGCTTCACATGTCATCTAATATACCAAAGGATTTGGATCGTCTTGGTGAACTACAGCTGCCACTACAAACGGACGCGCTCAAAAGAATTTCGGCTAATCTCACCTCACCGCCCGCAAGCGGCTCAGCGGACTCACGTGATGTTGCGGCAACTAACGCCAATGGCACAGCAGCTGCTAATGGCGAGGAGACTGGCAGGCAAGCGGAAGCATTGCAGTCCGCATTCACCTACTATCCGGGCTTTTCGTTTCTACGTGATTTGGATGCGAAAAATGGTGCAGATAATAAAGGCGAATCTGCCGTGCCGGAAGTAGAGGACGATGAGGACGAAGAAAGCAGCACAGACGAATACGATGATGATGATGATGACGCGTATGATGGGGATGGTTGGGATGATGAAGCACACTTAGAAGACTATCAAGTAAGCGTACGTAACGGCGAAGCGCCGGCAGCAAATTTGAACTCACTGCTCAGTGGTGGTGGTGGTGGGGGTGAAGAGAAGACATTGCAGGGTGTCGGTGGTGGAGGCGCTCAATCGACTATTGCTGCGGCGTCGGGTGGTCTACAACAGCTGCTCAACAAACACAATCGAAGCGAAAGCGACAGCAGTGATGGGTGAGTGTTAAGGAAATTGCGAATAGTGTTTGTTTTCTTATTCTTAGTGTACTGGTAGAAATTTGAGCAAAAGCAAGAAGGGGAAATATATGGGGACATTACATATTTATGTGCGCTTTTCTGCTTAAAGCACTAAAAAAAGATAAATTTTGGACTGTATCGCACAAAGTGTGCTCACAAAAATGCTAATTTTCAACATCTTTTTATTTATTCCTTTTGGTAAGAGCTAAATTTCATTATATGCGCTAAAGATGTACATATCTAATACATATACTATGAAAAAAGATATTTCGCAGGTTACGAAATATTAGAAAATAAGTAAAATAAACGTATTGAAAAAATTTCGAACAAATTCGAAAAAATCTGCTTCTGAAAAAACTGGGGCAGAAATCTGTATTCAACTCTGCAACAGCCAGTTGAAGAGAACTCGATTCTACCAAAGTGCTCGGTAAATGAGCTTGCAGCAGGGTGCTTTTGAAAGCTCGCGCTCCCTAAGATTTTTTAGGGACAGAGGTAAGCCTATATGTAGTATAGCGGAGTTTTTTTTAACTCAAGTCGTGAAGCGGGCGACTCTTTAGTAGAGCCCACAGTGATTGGGAACTTGACACAACCGTATCAGCAATCTATAAGTCCGAAATCAAGAAATCTGAGAGGTATTCTTGGCATGGCTTCTACAAAGAGTACTGCGCTCTTAGGATATCTGAGGGACAAGGCGGAATATTGGGCAATGAATAGCGAGGGGTACTTAAGCTTCTCGACAATGGCCATTTTTCATGCAAGCCAATACCAGGAGAAGCCTCCGATTTGGGTGCAACATCACCTCTTTAAGTCCTTCAAATCATCGACACTAGATGACAGGCCGCTGTGGCTGATTGGTTAGAGTTGCGTTCTCACTACGCAGCACCTGGGTTCGATTCCTGATTTGAGCAATATATGTATGAGAAAAAAAATTGTCTAAGAGCGGTAATCGCTCGGCCGGCAATGGCAAACCTCCGAGTGAATTTCTGCATTGAAAAAGTTCTCATATAATCCATTTGTCATTCGGAAGCGGCATAAAACTGCAGGTACCCACCATTTGTGCAACAACATCAAGACGCACAACACAAAGTAGAGGAGAAGCTCGGCCAAACACGTGCAAGCGCCAAAATATTAATATTATTAGATTACATTGCACCAGCTCAGTTTCAAAAGACTATGAAAGTGTCGACTCGATGGCGGGCTGGTTCCAGTCTTCACTAGTTGCGTGGAGCTTTGATGTAATCCCAGAGCTTAGGGGATGGTCACGGCGACGGTTATACCGAATCCGGCAAAAGCTTGCAAATCCCTCTCAAGGGTTTCAGACCAAACAGTTTTTCTGCATATAAGAAAAATTATTCCTTGTGAGCGCATACCAGAACCTCAACACG
>JAPVRG010261736.1:5189-18454 GCA_029783565.1 Rhagoletis cerasi
AGATCCAGGAGATAACCTTGTGAAAGAGGCCCCATCTCTTACCTTTTGCCCACTAACGCCTTCTTCGCTCGGTCCTCGAATAAGTCTCCCTTGATAGCTTTCCATCTATAATAAAGCCCAAGTACTTGACTCTATCAGAGAGTGCCATACGAATGCTTCTCATCGAGGGTAGAGTAGCTGGGGTACCTTGTACCTCCTAATGAACAAGGCGAGTTACGTTTTACAACGATTTACAGAAAGTCCACACTTCTCGGACTATCAGAGACTATCAGAGAGAGTATCCAAAAATTGGCCCTTGAAAAAAAATTCAACGTCGTCCCTTGTTCACCAGCTTCTCTATCAGGTCGTTTCCGACCACAATCCAAGGAAGAAGTAAAAAAACACGCTCTCTGTTGTTACATGATGCCACTATTATCGATATAAATTCAGCTAGCAGAAGTCTTCCAGCTTTGTGGCTTATTGACCTAAAAAATGATTACAACATCTGCATGCTTGTTTACATAATTGTCAACCGAGCACTTACAACCGAGTACCTATTTACATCAAATTGTATTTAACTTACAATAACACCTAAAATACGTTTAGTCCCATTTTATTTCAATTTGTCTGTTTTGCGGTAATTTAATTCGCTATTTTCTAAACGATAAAAACAAATGACGCACTTCAAAATGCCGCCAAAGAAAACAAACATTTGCCAACAGGCCATGAAACAACAAGTAATGCTAGAGAAGTTAAAAAAGTTAGCTGCTGATAACGAATGGCACACATTTGCATTTAAAAAACAGCAGCTGCGCGCACATCATACACCACTAATGTGCGCCAGGTCGCAGGGGCGGGATAAATGAAAAACTTCAAGCTGAAGACAAAAAACATTTCTTTTTTTCTGTCTTTTTATATGCTTTGACAGTTATTTTGCGCTTATTCATTATCCGTTGGCTTTTGTTTTTCTTATGCTTGCAGGATTTCGTTCAAGGACTTTCGATATTGTCGCGCGGCTCTGTGGAGGAGAAATTGCGTTGGACCTTCTCGTTGTACGACATCAACGGCGATGGCTTCATAACGCGGGAGGAAATGACTGATATTGTGACTGCCATTTACGAGCTGATGGGACGCCTACCGGACGAGTGTCCCGCGGAGGAGAAAATCAAATGCAAAGTCGACCACATATTTCAGGTAAGTGTGCAAGGGCCAGAAGCAAAGACTCACTGCCGGATTGTTTGCAAATCACAAAGCATAAAACGTAAACGAAATAAAAACGTGAAGAAATCATTAAGTTAAAGCAGTGGAAAAAGAAAGCTGGCAGGCAATCAGCATCAGCTCTTAATGTTTTGAGGAAATGGCGAGCATGCAGCTTACTCACTCACTCACTCATTCACTTATCATTTGCGTGACGATCTGACATGGCCAATCTTACTGTCCTTTCTGTTGAGAGCGTGCTTGACGTTGACATTGGGGTTTTCGCATTTTATTTTATGCATTCTCGTTTCACGCTAATTGGATAGAATTTCTCGCTTATTTATTATTTGCCATTTACAGCATCAAATTGTGTCATAAATTATTTCCTTTGGTTGGGTGCTTTTGAATTGATGACTTCGGGGCTTAGTGAATTATGAGAGGTAATCTCGCTGCAATTTTCAAAAATTAAAAATCAACTCCAACGGAAACTTTTCAAATATTTGTAGTTTAATAGCAATTATAGCGTGATGGGAAGTGGTATGCATATTGCGTATCTATATGATTATGTGCTGTTATTTTTAATAAAGATTTTAAATACAAATGTACGCGAAAGAAAATTATTTAAGATTTTTTTTCGATTAATAAAAAAATATTAATCTGAAATAAGATTAAATTGTAAATATATATACAATGTGTATCGGATTTAGAATTCAATTTAACCCTTTATCACCATTTTCTAAACATCCTCTTTTTTTAATAATAATTAATCCCAACGGTTTTACCCTCCATTCCCGCCCAACCGACACGAGGGACGCAGTCCGCATGACGTACGGAACCTTTTTTTTTAGTGCCGAGTCGTGGAAAGCAGGACTTTGTTAAGTGTCGAGATCTAAAACTATTCAGCTACAGAATTAAATTCATCAGCCGATTGGATATGATAAAAAGAAGAGTATTGCATTTTATTCTTATTCTTGATATGCGCTGTAACCGCCTAGGCGATTTTGGCCGAGTCCATAAAAGCACGCCAGCCGTTTCCCTTCTGTGCCAACTGACTAGGGATGTGAAAAAACATCGATGCATCGAAAATATCAATGTCTTCGATGCATCGAAAATTTTCCACTCGAAGTTAGCGATGTAATTGATTTTTCACAGTATCTATGGCAAATAGTACGCACATATAGTATATTATATTACTGTATCTTATTTATTGGGGAAAATCTGTCGCGTCCGTGATGTCGCGTCCGTAACCCGTACTATACCTCATAAAAAAGGCGAGAAGTATATCTCATAATTCATAAGTCTACCAACCAAAGGCATTCTTTGACCTCCATTTCCACATTCAAAGAAAATAACTTTTTCTCCAAACTTTCTCTTCAATTTTGAATACTTCTACATCCTTCCAAAATTTTGTTGTTGTATATAGCACTCTTCCAGTACTTTGCAATAATTACAGTATACATACTCTCTTTCTGTTTCTTTCCTATTTTAAGCTTGGTTAAACGCGTGCGAATGTCGCGTCCGTTACCCAGGATATATGTATATAAACAAATAAAAATTCAAAAACCGGGCTCGACAGTTCACTTATAAATCCCTTTTAGCTTTCATTAGAAAAGAGTTAATCATATTGGTTTGAAAAATGAAGGTCCTGGACTATTTTTAACTATAAATTCCAATATGACACCATTGTTCGTCCCGGCGGATCTTAGCAAGCATTCCAATGCGATTCAGGGTTAGCTAGATATACAGTTGATGGTCTCAGGTCGACGTTTAACTATAACCTGTGCGACTTTGAACATCTGAACTTAGTTTTAATGGGTCATAATTGGACCGATCTTCTCGCAAATTTAGATACTGCAAGTGCTTTTAAAACTTTTAAATCTTATGTTTACGAGTTGTGCGTAGATCTCATTCCTACTTTTCCCAGGAAAGCTTACACTTTGCCCTGGTATACAAAAGAATTGAAGCTTTTAAAAAATCGAAAAAACACATTTTATAAGAAATACAAAGCTTCATCTTCGTCTGCTTACTACGATCTAGACAAATTTCATCTGAAAGAGTTTAATTATCTCGACAAATATCTTTATAGAAAGTATATAAGTAATCAATAAGCTAATATCAAAAATAATCCAAAGGCGTTTTGGAGCTATATTAAGTCCAAGAAAGCTACTTCGAACATACCTTCATCGGTGTTCTACGAAGAAAAGCTCGCGAATACCCCTGAAGAGGCGGCAAATCTCAAATTTCGTGGCAGTAGTCCCATCCGCAGTTATGTCTCCGACTCTACCCTATCATTTGGGTATGTTACTCTGTCGGCTGAAGACGTTGAAAGATGTATTGAGTCTTTAAAAATCTCCAAACAAATGGATCTGGATGACTTATCCGCTATTATTTTTAAAAAATGTCCCGCCCTAATGTAACATTTAACGATAATTTTTAATAAGTCTCTGTCCAATAAGGAGTTTATTAACGATTGGAAAAAGGCTTCTATAACCCCAATTTTTTAAAGTGGCAATAAGAATGACGTTAGCAATTATCGACCGATTTCGAAATTGTCCACTGCCTCTAAAATCTTCGAATGCGTTATCAAAGCAAAGTTGTCATTCTCAGTTAGTAGCTTGATAAGCCCAAACCAAAATGGATTCGTCAGTGGCCGGTCCACTGAATCCAATCTTGCAGTTTTTACTGCAGACTGCTTTACAGCCTTCCAGGATGGACATCAGGTTGACGCGATCTATACTGACTTCTCTAAAGCCTTTGATAGGGTTTCCCATAAAATCTTAGTGGCTAAATTATCTGGTATGGGCTTTCACTCCACTTTTTTGCAGTGGTTTCGCTTTTATTTAGATAACAGACAGTGCGTAGTCGCCTTTGACAAACGTATCTTCACAACCTTTCGTCGCGCAGTCAGGCGTACCCCAAGGTAGTATACTGGGACCTTTGCTATTTACATTATTTATTAATGATGTCAGCTCCTGCTTCTAAACTTCGAAATTTCTTTTGTACGCTGACGACCTTAAAATCTACTCTACGATTAAGAACTTGCATGACTCCCGCGTATTACAACTTGAGCTTGATAAGCTTTACTCGTCATGCACACGGAATCGGCTCTTTCTGAATGTAAAAAAGTGTTTTCATTCCACATTCACTAGAAAATATAGCCCGCTACCAACTAGTTATAAAATTTCTGACTCAACCCTTGATCAGGTTACAGAATTCAAAGATCTAGGTATATTTTTTGACTTCAAACTGCGATTTACCACTCACGTCAACTATGTTGTTTCGAAATCGTACGCTGTGTTAGCTTTTGTAAGACGTAACTGTTCAGCTTTTTCGGATCCATACACGGTCAAGTTGCTATACACTACATTAGTAAGATCTAGAATTGATTATGCAGCCTTCATTTGGAGACCGTACCACGTCACTCATATTAACCGTATAGAGCGAATCCAAAAAATATTTATAAAGTTTGCACTCCGTTCTTCAAACTTTACGGATCCTATACCTCCCTACGAATCCCGTTGTCACCTTTTATCCCAGAAAATCTTAAAATCCAGATCTTCCTTTCTCTCTTGCAGCTCTGTAGTGAATCTGCTAAACTGTACAGTTGACTGCCCTGCCCTACTGGAGAAATTAAACTTCTTTATTCCTGCGCGGAATCTCCGACACGTCCCTTTGTTCTACACTGAGTTTCCTAAATTTGATTACCTTAAATTTGCTCCCAATATTCCTAACTTGGACCCGTCTTTGTCGCTTGGAGCTGTCCGGAGCCTACTTTATAATTATTTTAACTAGTTCTTAAGCAATTCTGTAGTCAGTAAGAAATTAATGTTTCATATGACTTATAAATAAATAAATAAATATTCCAAACAATTACAACAGTTCCTCCTAGACGAACCATCTGAGCAACATCTAAAAATAGAAAAAGTTATTTTCGCAAAGTCGCCCTGCGGCAAGCAATGCCAAACCTCCAGGTGTATTTCTACCATTTAGAGGCGGCGTAAAATTGTAGATATTATAGCCACATAATCGGAAAACTGGGTATAAAGTCAAATGAATAGTTCATACTGGCTTCTTTTCCAATCACATCAACCACTTAATATCACCTTTTTTTTAAACTTTTCTGAGCTTGCTAACAATTTTTTTCACACACTGTTTCACTTTTGGCAATAGCATTTACTTAATCACACATAACCAAAGGTACAACTTTATTCTGATCAGTCCGAAAGAAACTACGAATTTAGAATAAGACAAAAATAACCTTCTAGAGCCTCTCTTTTCAAAGCTTAAACACCTTTGATAAAGTAAGCAAATAATGCCAGTTTTTTCTAAAGTATTCTAAGGGAATTCTTAAAATATATAAGTCCAGCTTTCAAGTAGTGAGGATTGTATTGTGACAATGCGGCCGTCGACTGTCGAATGATAAGTAAAGTGAACTGCTTCTTTCGAGATCGGTCTGCTTAGAGCATTTTTTTGTATTACACTTTTCTTTTTCTTTCTGTTTTGAGCAAATGGAAAACAATTTTCAACCTCTTCGCATTTCTTTACTTTTTTGCAGAAAATGGACAAAAATTGCGATGGCGTGGTGACACTGGATGAATTTCTGGAAACGTGTCGAAATGACGAAGCCATATCAAGATCAATGTCGGTATTCGACTCATCGTTCTGACCATATCCGCTGGACAAACGGGACCATAGCGCCGGTGGTCACCGGCAACGCAGACAACCGTCAGTGGGTAGAAGCAAGGTAGGCACTGGCGCCAGTAGTAATCATAGTCGTACACGTAGTATTCGCAATAGGCGCAAACAATCATCATCATCATCATCGCAACAACGTCAACAGCAGCCAGTGCAGCAGCAACAAAAACAACAAGCGCATCCACAAATGTCACAACAACGGCAAACTCCATTGGATGCGCAGCCAGAACGCGAAAAATGTAAAAAAGCAGATAAACACAGATCCAGTAAGAAAATTCTACAAATACAACTACCAGATAAGGCACAGCCACAGCCAAAATCAGATTTACAACACCAGCAAAAACGGCCCGATGCACATTTATGTCAAAATTTAGCAAATAGCAGCCAAATGTCTCAGCTGTGCGAAACAAGCAGGCGAAGTACACACCGTACCATTGCACATAGTGTCGATGCCACTACTTGCCATACTTCCAGCAGCGATGCCTCCACTGCCTCGTACGACAGCGATAGCGAAGAAGCGGTTAGCGAGAAACTCGCTTCAATGTGCCATCACTGCCTGCGACCACAAATCGAAATGCAACTGCGTCATCTGCGTCCGCATCAGCGGCGACAATGGAGCCGCCTACTACAGCAGCAACGGAACAGCAAATCGCGCAAAGAGGTGAGCTGGTGCGGCGGCGGCGCCGGGGGAATTGATGGCAATGATGGCGTGCGAAGAGGTGTGGGCGGCGGTAACGGTGGCGGTGCAATGGGTGTAGGAACTGCTGAGTATTGCGCCGGCGACTACTTGCCGCCAACAGGCACCACCTATACGACCGGCGCGCATTGGTCGCGACGCGATGTCAGCGCGGCAGTACGCTATCGTTGTCCTCAAGTAGGTCCTAAGCCCGCGCCCTATCACTTCCATCATCCACAACAACTACACAATGCATATCAGCTGCAATTGCTGCTGCAGCAATGTGAATACGTGCCGCCGACTTACTACCAACAACAGCAGCAACAAGAGTTATATTATAAGCGTCAAGCGGCATTACATAATAATAATATGGACTTCAACACTTACACCACCACCGCCACCGCAACCAGCACCACGACTGCGTCAAACGCAGCAACCACCATCACCATTGAATGTGATTCGCAACCGCAATCACAAATTGAACAACAAAAACTGCTGTATCAGCAACAAAGAAATCAAAATATACAATTTAATCAAAATTTGCACGCAATGACTACAGCAGCAACAACAACCATTAAAACTGCCACATCGAGTGGGTGCAGCGAAAATGGCTGCACGAGTAACACCAGCTTAGTTGGAGCGACGGCGCAAACAGCGCGAACGGCGAGAACTCATGTCGCCATGCAGCCGCAGGCGCCAGCGCTGCCAACTATTGGCCGTGCCACCAGGGGGGGCACAGTCAGCGACAGTGAATTGCAGTTGCAGCAGCAGCAGCAGAGTACCTCCCAACCGCCATCGCTAGTGAAGGTACGCACTTGGTACACAGTGGCGAAACAGGGTGTTTCTTGCTAATAATCAATTTACATTTCAATCTTTCGGCTTTAACTCAACTGTGCTCTATATGTAATATTTCTTGTAGGCAAAAGTTATACACTATATATCACTTAACAGAATAAGGCATAAGTGCGTAGGGTTGTTTATCTTTTTTTTTTTTTTTGTTAATACTAATGAGTATACTAGTATATGAATGTAAGTTGAATACTCTGCAGGCAATTATGCGAAATATGTGAAACCAGTTGATCCTAAGGTCCCAAGATCGAATTTTCATTCAAAATCTAGCGGGAGCTAAGGCTACATTACACCGCATTCTTCATGGATATTCTCTTTAAGGGCTTCAGAAGTCTAGTGCAATAGATTAGGCGACCTTGAAATTCAGGCCTCAGAATTTCGGGTTTGGCTCGTACATTATGCGTCGTTCCAACTGTGGAAAGTGAAAGCTGTTGCGAATGGATCTGCGTCGCTCGCCGTCCAATGTAGTCATCGGACCGAGGCGTTTTAGAAAAAATAAGACGCCTACAGCAATAACAGCACACCATGCAGTAACCTTGAGTGGGTGTAAAAGGTCTTAGTGGGTTATACGCGGATTTTCGGTATCCTAGAAGCGATCATATCCACAGTAATGGAAATGGGCCTCCTCGGTCACGACGATTTTCGATGAAAATTTGTCTTCCTCATGGTCGACATTCAGAATGGCGCTTGGTGGACAACGGCCAACAGCTGATGCACTGTGTGCCACAGCTGTGGTATTCTCAGCACAAAGGCTGCTCCGAGGAGGGTCAGATCTGTCAGCATCTCGTGTTGTCTCATACTCTCCTAGGCGAGCGGCTAAACGCCATAGTGTTTGCCCAGTTGGTCTCAAACGACCTTGAAATCTGCGCCTAAGTTCACGCTGCACCAACATCATCAACGAATTATTCAAAAAAAAAAATCGAAAAAATTATTCCGCTTTCTTGAGGAGTACAGCGATTCATGCCTTGTTGGCGTGTATTTTGTATTTGTTTATTTCATAAATGTCAAAGTAGAACAGACATTAGCCGCCAATTGCTAAATTATAGCATATTCCGATAGGCTGATGACTTTTTAGCTTACTTTTACGAACGTAGTGTGTTCTTAGCTATTTGGATTTAATGATAGCATTTTCGTAGCTTTTACGAAAATCGAACCTATGATGGATTCAGTCTCCTTTACACAGAGTTCAGCAAAATTTCAAACCAACATTACGTAATTGATTTGCAGAGAATTACAGCTTACGTTTTCTCTTTTCTATTGTAAACTACTTTTTATATGTATGAGCAACCCATAGAAATCGGGCGAATTTGTTCGATTCAAATTTAAACAACAGCGAATGTTAACGAGATTATTATATGTAAATTTAATTTAAGCAGAATAGTGGTTATAAATAACAAATTGTAATTATAATGATGAATGATAGATTTAAAATTTTAGGAATTTTCAATAGATGTATGTATGTATGTATCTAAAAGCCAACGAAAAGGGTATTTAAATTAGAATGCTAAGACCAAGTTGTGCATTATAAGGAAATCTAGTCAAAGGTGTTTTATCAAGGTTAAGTTAGACTGAAACCGTCATCCAAGAAGGACATATTTAGTTGTTGGTCTTCTTAAAATCAGCTTCTTATATCCCCGCTGCCGAGCTCATCAAGCCTTTTGAATAAATATATATGCTCAGCGTTTGAGCCCTACGTCTATATAAACTAAAGAGGAGATGTGATATATTTAGTTTCCCCCTCTTATACACATTATAGGTTCTAGTCTGGCTGCTTGTAAGCCGTTGTTCAACGAATTTTTGCTTTACTATCGGTGTTAATGCTGGTTCCCAAATAAACGAAACTCTCTACTGTTTCGTAATAATAACTGTCAACAGTGAAGTGGGTGCCGATGGTTTTGGTGGATGACTGACGGTTTTATGACAGCCAGATCCATGTACTTGGCTCCCTTATCCAACTAATAACAAATAAATAAATTACTAGAACATACGGCAGTATCACTCCGTACAGGCAATTTTTCTGGCCACGCAAAGAGCAGCTGGGCGGCGAGAGGCTGAGCAGCGAATTTGAGAGGCGAGTAGCTTATTACTGAGCGGCATTTCTGAACGGTTAATCGCTAAAATACCGCAAATGAAGGTGATTTTTTTAATGCTTTACGCGAAAACCGCATTCGTATTTAAAAAAAGTTTTGCGTTTAAGCAACATATGTTTTGGTGTTCATATTATAAATCAAGAAAAATCACATTATGGCCAATTCATTCATATTGGAAATACCGAAGTGTGTCTGCAAAATCTTTTGAATTTCTGTAGCAAAAGTTAAGACCACATTGAGAAATTAAAGAAGAAAAATAAATTTCTCCAAAGCAATTTATTTTTACCCCTCGACTTAAATTTTTGTGACATTCGATTTTGGATTCCTCCCAGAATTTTTGTGTGTTGATTTAATGACTCTAACTCAATTTAGTGAGTCAACTCATTAAGGTAGCACAATTGATTATCATTTTTTAAGTATATCGCGTGTGCAACTAAGGCCACACTGTCATTTATAGTGTTCCGCTTTTGACATTGAAGTGATAGCGATCAAAACGAAAAGTTAAGATTGGATTGACAGCTTCCACTTATTTTCTTTTTCAATCTTCTTTTATGTCACTACTAATTTTGTAGTTCAGTCCCAACCAATCGACTCACCGGCTATCAAGATCGTTGATATGAACATATAACTGAGGTACTGAGTCACAATTTTTTTTGGAAGTGAGTCAGAGCGTTCGGCTCATTGCTGGGAGTCAGTTCACTAACGCGACTCAGTGCTGAGTTACTGCTTACCACGCTAAATGCGTGACCACCTTTACACAACTTTATAAGCGATTTCGTTTCATTATTTATTTTTAAAAAAACTATGAAAAAAAAAATATAAAATGTAAAAAAAAAATGTTCGTTGTGTTGAGTATCAAAAAATGTTATCAAAAAAATTCGTTTCGTTGATTATCAAAAACAATATATCAATATTAATTTTGTTTGAATATTCTTCACTTCGCTGCAAACCAAAGTTCCCGACGTCTTAACGAAATCTTTAAGAATATCGGACGTTTGTCCTGATTTTTTTACGAATCTTTAAAGAAAATCATATAAAGCGGTTGACACGAATTCGTAAAGAAATTTCTGTACGATTTTCTAAAATAAATCTAAAAATATTCTGAAAAGAAAGGACGTTGAATCATTTTTACAACGATTTTATTTTTTTAAATCAGTTCAAAAGTTTTTTAAATATAAGGTCTTTAATTTTCCGCTGTGGTGTAGGGGTAAGCAGTGCTAGCTTCCGCTCCGCCGGCCTGGGTTCAAGCCCCGGTCAAAGCAACATCGCAAAAAAATTTAGAAAAATGGGTTTTTCTTAACAGCGGTCGCCCCTCGGCAGGCAATGGCAAACCTCCGAGGGTACTTTGCCATGAAAAAGCTTCTCATAAAAATACAATCGCCGTTCGGAGTCGGCGTAAAACTGTAGGTCCCTCCCCTTTGTGTGACAACATCAAGGCGCACGCCACAAATCGGAGAAGAAGGTCGGCCAAACACTAACATATGCGTAAGCGCCAATCTATTATTATTATTATTAATTTTTCGAAGATCTGACTTTTGATCCCTTATAACACCTGTAATATAAGTTTGCACAAAAAAGTTATAAATCATTTAAATAGCAGGAAAAGGCGGATCAACCCCATATTTTTACTTTTTTATTTATTTACCTACAATTGTTGAAAATAATTTTTTACCAAAGGCCAATTTCGAGCTTCGAAGGCCTTTATGTCGATTTCGGAGGCTAACTTCGAAAAACGGAGAAATCACTTTTTTACTTATAACTCAGTCTCTTATAAAAAGTTGGTTTGGTCCAATACCCAGCCGAGTGCTGTACAGTGTCATGGCAGAGTTCCACAAATCAAGTTCTACATTTTCTGTGACTGGCCCTCCAGTGTACAAAAAGTCTTGACCACCATGCAAAAAGTTGTCAGTTTTTTTCAATTTGACTTTAATACATATTAATAGTTCCATGTTTTCGGCTTTCCTGAATTTTTAAAATAATATTCCTTATATTTTTTTACTTCAAAAGTTTCACTAAAGCTGAGATAAAGCACCTTTGATTCGAACAATTCGATAATGCACCAAAGTTTGTGGTCTTAGCTGTTAAGGGAAATTAAAAGCTAGTGATTTGTTCTTATAAATTTATGTACATAGGTTTTTGTGTATTAACTATGTACATACATATATGTATGCAGGTATCAAAATTTATTATGAAAACCAAATTCATTTTTTATCTACAATATTCAATTCATTAAAATGTGTATTATAAATTTTTTGTAACTAAAATCAAAGTGTGTAAACTTTTATATTCTTTATTTGAACGATTAAAAATAATTCTAACTTCTATGTGACAGATGTACATAATTAAATTGAAAATATTTCTTCATGTTTATAAACATAAATTAGTGTGTAATTAGCGATGTTTTCCAATTATAAATGTTCACAAAACATTAAGGAAATTAGCATAAATAAGTTCAAAACCTAAGTATTTGATTACAAATTAAAGCATAAATATTTGTAAAACTAGTGATTGGCAAATAAATTAATAAATAAAATGAGAATATTTTTATAAAAATCATTAATTTAACAAGTTTAATCCAATATCACATTTCAGTTTGTTTTCGATATTTTTTCTACGCGTGTATGTGTATATGTTCTTTTTTTCTACCGAAATCTAAATGTTAAAAAAATAATAATTAAATGAGTATTGTAGCTGAATGCGAACAGCTGTTTAAGGGTACATATATAATTACTAGTAATTTCAAAAAGTGTATATTGAGTAAACATACGTACGAAGATGCATACATAAATAGTTCTCTCTGCCACGGTTTAGAAGTTCCTTATTTTTCAGAGCGCGCGCATATCCAAGGAGCGCGCTATTTTTGGTTAGTAAGATAATACTGAAAAAATAGTTTGATTATTTGAATGTAGTTGCAAACATTTTATAAAAAAAAATTGTTAACTAATTCTAGAAAAAGTTTGTCGGTATGCATGTATGTGTACATGAGTAAAAATATTTCAACTCTAAAAAAATATAAAAAAAAAATCAGACGGACGTGAATGTTGTACTTATTTATATGGTAAACTATTTTGTTATACTCTACTTGCCTACTTACTAACTTAGACCAAGAACGAGCTGTAGCAAATAAAAAATTGAAAACATATTTGTATAAATGAATGGTGGGTAGACAGGAAAGGCTACGAAATGCTTGAAGAGAGTATTTAAAAGAAATACAACTGCGATTTTCTAAGACTTCTTGGTCATTATGCGTTTGGCAGAAATGGTTAATATACGCAACACTTTTAAAATTTCAATAATTTAAAGCAGCTTATACCCAAAAGTAATTTTTGTTAGTTTTTCAGTCAAAATTTCTTCGTAACAGTCGCCCACATCCATAAACTTGTATGCAGAAAACATAACGTCGTATTATTCTTAAGTTTTGGATATTTTTTGATTTATTTTTTTTTGTCTCATTTATCTGTCTTCACAAAATATTCTTACGAATAATTAGTATCGAATATGAAATTTCCACTGGGCATTTGAATGAGTAAAACTACCAAATCTATGTAACATAGACGCACGTTTTGTAACGTTATGACACGAGTATCATTTATTAAAAAATGTGTCATTAAATTTTTGCCATTTCAATGTCTCAATTTCTTCTCGCTTATGTATGAAGAATTTTCATATGATTTTATTTTTATTTTTGTTATTGTAACAACTCTTTGCATACAAAATAGTATTTTAATCAAAGGATTTTTAAGTGTGTATCCCTTCTACAAAATATTTTAATTTATTTT
>JAPVRG010261756.1:0-12772 GCA_029783565.1 Rhagoletis cerasi
CGTTGTGAGCTGCGATTTGAACCGTACGCACAAGAATCACTTCTGGCCATCCCCAGGTGGATGACAGTCAAAAGTTTTCCCCACTTACGTGGACTTCTGCGCACGGCTCCATCCTCCTCAAAAATTCTTTGGCTGTCTTAAATTCCCAAGGCGTCCCGACAGAGAATTGGGACCTAATCTTGGTATACATATGCTCGTCGAAAATACCCCACGAAACGTTATCTTTGTGGGAACAATCCCTAATTTCCCGCAAAGATCTCCCAAGCTGGGAGTAAATGAACGAGTTTCTTACAAAACGGTATGAGGTAGTAGAGCGACTTCAAGGCATGAAACAAATCAAGCCCGGGTTTGTTCAGCATCGAAATCTCAACAGAACTCAAAACGTTTATGTTGAGAGTAACACGACGAACCCTTGTCCTATATGCGATGGAAATCATCCCCTTAGATTTTGCGGCGAATTCAAGAAGTTGTCTGTGCGTGATAGGTAAAAGGTGGTCCGAGAAAATCAGCTGTGCGAAAACTGCTTCTCATTCTCCCACTTAAGAATTGACTGCTCAAGTCAAAATACCTGCGCAGTTTGCCAGATAAACCATCATTCGTTACTCCATGTGAACACTCAAAATGATCAAGGCCTACAGGAAAAACCCGTATCGCAAGCATCCAACCGTCAAATACTAAGGCGATCCAGGAAACCTCGAAACACTCACAAACACGGTTGATAATTCTCAGTCACCCGCCAATACATACAGTCAACAGGTGCAATCCATGCACACAGTAAACGAAGAAAAAACTCTACTTTCAACAGCTCTCGTCCTAATAGAGCATCCCGGAGTACTGCATAAGGTTCGAGCTCTCATCGACCAAGGTTCTCAAAAAACTTTCATCACCTCGAAAGTTCAAAATCGCCTAAGACTCCCCACCCGAAAGGCTCAATACGAAATTTCCGGTATGGGGGGAAAATGAATTCAGAATTCCAGCCATATATGTTCCGTGAAATTAGTCTCACCGAAAAGTAGAAAGTCGATTGATACCCAGTCAATCGTCCTTCCACAATTGACTAGACTTTTTCCTACCTTCACTATTAAAAACCCCGATTGGAATCAATTCGCTATGTTGGACTTGTCAGACCCCAACTGTTTCCGACAAGCTCAAATCGATATGATTATCGGAAGTGATTTAATCCCTCAGATCATGCTCAGTGGCATACATCGCAACATAAGTGGAAGCCTGCTCGCGCAAAATACCATATTTGGATGGATCATAAGTGGGCCCATCACTTGTGAAGTGTCAGTGTTCTCGACACAAGTGGAAGAAGTTTCTAACGAACTCCTTAGTACACAACTAAGACAGAAGATTTCTACCAAAGGACCACATACCGTGGACCAGACGGTAGATATGTGGTGAGACTCCCCTTCAATGTTTCGGATGGCCCGCCAAGAATTCCACATTCCCCGGCTGAAGCCGCAGATTAAGAAATGTATCCACCTCTGCAAGGTCTGTACGCTTCATAAACAGAGGGCTCAGTCTCAAATAATGGCTGCGCTTCCCCCAGAACGCTGTAGTTTGTCCACCCCTTTCTCGACAACTGGTGTAGACTTCGCAGGTCCATTTCAGATTAAAGCATCTCAGCCCAGAACGGCAACCTTTCTCAAAGGCTATGCCGCGGTTTTTGTGTGCTTTTCGACCAAGGCTGTGCATTTAGAATTGTGCTCTAATCTCACAACAGAAGCATTTCGCGCAGCTTTCGCAAGATTCGTTGGTCGAAGAGGCCTACCCCGCAAGAATATGTCCGACAATGGCACAACCTTCGTTGGAGCACACCGAGCGCTTAGCAAAGAATTTTTGAAATTTTCGGAAGAAGTCTCCAAGGACATTCTATCAAGTTATTCCCCTCAAGGAGGCCCCATATGGGCGGCCTTTGGGAGTCAGCTGTCAAAAGCTTTAAAAGCCATTTAAAAACAATTTAAAAAGCATAGCTGGCAACCATAAATTAGGGATGGGCACCGTTTCCAAAAAAACGGTTTTTTGATTAATCGCGGGTTTTTATTCAGGTTTTAAACCGTTGAAAAAAACTGTTCTTACTGTTTGTGCAAAGCGGACAATGAAAAGGTGCCATTTTTCGCTAGAAAATAAATCGGCATTAGCTACCAGATCGGCGAAAAAAATTTAGTAGTCACTTTGAATTTTTTGGGGCGCCATAAAACTTTAATCTTATCTAGGGATGCCAGATTGAAAATTCTGAAAGGGATACAGATAAACGGGATTTGGTGTACAACTGAGAGAGAAAAAGGGGTATTTTTTGGGGGACAAATAAATCTGAATGTATTTAACGAAAAAATTATTTATTCACTTATTAAAACAAGTAATTTTTAAGCAATTAAACAACCGACTTCAATTCTCATATACAAATTTCGGAGTACCGTTATTTTCTTCATGATCCAATAATTGGAATTCAACCAAAATAGTATGAGACCACCCTTCAGGAACCACCTTTCCAGTAAAAAAGAATTATCGAAAACGGTTAACGTGGTCCAAAGTAATCCAGTAACATACATAAAAAATATTCTGACGAATTGATTACCTCCTCCTTTTTTTGAAATCGGTTAAAAAACGGTTCACAAATCAAAATTCAATGTCATGAGTACATGCATTAGCTTATGGCGTTTTCTTTGGCCCCCCCCAATGGGGTACGTCTGGCAACCCTAATCTTTTCTCGAATATATACAAGATAATTATGTTACACTGCTGGGGAATGTAAAAACCGAATTTTCGGGTTAAAAGGAAAAAACGATTAACACCTTAATTAAAAAAAGGTTGAAAAAGATCATTAACCACATTTTTAAAAAACCGGTTTTTAGAAACACCGATCTATTTGAACATCCCTACCATAAATTCAATTTCGAAGAGTTCTCCACGCGTCTTACCCGTATTGAGGCAGTTCTGAATTCCCGACCTTTATCTCCTCTCTCACATGATCCTAATGATATTTTAGCTCTCACCCAGGTCACTTTCTGAGAGGCGCTGTACTCATGGCGATTCCCGAACCCGACGCGGAAAACATCTCACTGATCAACCGCTGGGAAAAGCTGAAGGTCTTACATCACCAGTTTAGTCGTAGATGGAAGGATGAATATCTGAAGGAGCTCCACAAGCGCTATAAATGGCAACATCCGCAGAAGGAGATCGAAGAAGGTCAAATGGTGGTTATCAAGGACGACCCAGTTCCCCCGAATGAATGGCGGTTAGGATGCATCATCAAAATTCATCACGGACCCGACGGCCATGTCCGGGTTGCAGATGTCCGCACACGGTCGGGCGTACTTACACGTCCGATTGTAAAGTTGTGTGTTTTGTTGCCCTCGTAACTAATAAATCCCTTTATTATTATATTACGAGCACTTAGTCCTTTAACTCATCATATACCAACACTAAAGTCCGTTATATTTACAGCCAATATGTCCGACGCCGAGGTCACCCGCTGTCAAATCTGCCATCGCCAACACGTACTAAGGTTCTGTAAGGGCTTCAAGGCAATGAATCCCGGGCAACGTGGGGACGTGGTGCGCGCTCATGGCTATTGTCGCAATTGCTTGGCCCGCTCGCACATGACCGGCTGCTGTGACTCGCGTCATAGCTGCCAAAAATGCGGTCTTGCCCATCACACCATGCTACACGTCGAGGGAGATAAGGCCAGTGGACGAAAGACTTGAGCCACACAGGCCGGACGGCATGATCATGACCAAGTCACCTCTCGTAACATTAGGCATTCCCATGCCCGATCTTCACGCTCTCGTTCCCGAGTAAGTAGAAGCCGCTCCCCGCGGCGCAAAAGCAGCTACCGTACTCCGCGACGGACGGGTCGAAGCCGTACCCAACGGCGTAAAACCAGTGTCCCCACCTGGTGGTATGACGACCGCAAATCACGACGTTTCACGTACGTTTCGCCCCAACCCCTTCCCGTGAGCGAAGTGTTGGCTTCCGAGATACGGACCGAGGCATCGAGACGGCGCGCTATCAAATGGAAAGAGCGAGATCCCTACTCGCCTCCGCGATTCGGTCCTTGTCCGACCTTCGAAACGTTTTTTAAGAATAATGATTCTGCACAAGTGCATGGCGGCCCAGGATGGCTAAATTCCATTTAGCCAAACACCTGCATCGTGTATAGGGGCTTTAGGGACTGGTTTTCCGATACTTCATACAGACCTAGTGTGTTTTTTCAATTGTTTTATGATCAACCAAACCAATCTATGTTGTATTTCGGATTTCGGCTTCTCGTTTGTGCCTTTGATTTTCTAATCAGTTAAATTTTATCAATTAAATACTTTAGTTATTACCTGTAAAGTTACCTGAACTCATGAATAAAGACATTTACCTTTACTAAATAAAAGGTGTTATCAAGTGTGGTTAAATAACATTGATTTTAAATTTATGGTTAAATTCGTGGACGACATTTTTGCTATTGTAAGACGAAACGACGTAAATATAATCTTAAAAACACTTAACGGATACCATCGTAAACTACAATTTACTATGGAATCAGAAACGAATTCCCCCATCCTATTCCTAGACGTCGTGATTCACAGGAAAAATAATTCCATAATACTTGAATGGTATTCGAAACCCACATCCTCCGGTCGCATAATTAATTTTTTGTCTTCGCAACAATTAAAATATAAAGTGAACACAGCAAAAAACCTGATCCATAAAATATTAACAATAAGCCACGCATAATTTAGAGACACAAACATTAACAGAATAAACAGAATTCTCACCAACAACAACTACCCGCACCACCTAATACAAAGTTTACTTAAACAGAAAATAAGGGGAATAGACAAACAGGACAACAAAACAACGACGTCGAAAACAACAAGTGATATAAAGCGATATCACAGTGTCACCTACGTACCTAAGTTCTACCAAAAACTTGAAGGCGAAATAAACAGCAATCAGAACATTACATTAGCATTCAAATCTAACAACACCTTGTCTTCAATATTTACCAAAACAAAATCCCCAATAGACTCCTACCAACAAAACAATGTGGTGTACGAAATCACTTGCAAAGGGAGCGAAAACGAATGCTGCAATAAGGTCTGCATTGACACAACGAAACGAAGACTGGGAGTTCGCCTAGCTGAACACGAAGCCGACATTAGAAAAAAAAAACAGCGCCGCTTTAGCCCAACATGTGCATGATGCAATAATAAAAGGTGATATACGTAGTGACAGCTCGTCTTGGCGGCTCCCTTAGCACAAGGTTGTATTGCTGAAGTTTACGAAACACGAGAGAAAGGGGAAGAAAAGAAGGTCGGATGGCCAATTTAGTACTCTTTTTCGTACCAAAGTATTGAATTAAAATTAGTAAAAAACTGAGATTTTTGACATTTTTGTTATCAAAATTTTATAGAAACATAAGCTGAATAATATATAATATGGAATACTTGTCAAACAAATGTTTTTTTAGTTAAAACAGCAGATTTTTTAAATTTTTCAAAGGTCAACATATGAGATTTTGACTTAAATATACTAGAAAACATATATAATTAACTTTTCTTTCCCTATCAAAGTATTAAAATAAAAATCTGTGACAAACTGCGATTACCATTTCTAGTACTTTTTCATGAAAATCGCCCTGATATAAGAAGTAGTGTGTCAAAGAGGCAAATTGAAATTTCCTAATGGAGCTTAAGATGGCGATTAGAGCGAGACGAACGCGAACGTATAACACCTTCCTTTATTGCATCATGCAACATGTGTTAGCCAGTGGGCATACAGCTGATCTGACCAATGCGAGAATAGTGGATAGAGAAAAAAGAGAAAAAACAAGATACACACTGGAGAGTTTACGAATTTTGCAAAAAAGAGATGTAACTTAAACAAAAAAGAAGACACTGATGACATCGCGGCTCCATACTTATTATTAGAGAACGACCGAACCTCGATTTTTAAGGCCGAACCGAACCGAACCGAACTTCGGCCAATTTCGGCCGAAGCCGAACCGAACATTTTGAAGGACCCAAGTAATAAACAAGCAATGACTTTTTAAAAATGTAGTAATATTTTTGATAAAAAAGCAAAAAATTTACATACTTTAGTTTCAATCACATAAATTTCAGAAAGTAACATACTTACATAAGTATTCTTGTAAAAATAACATAAAAAACTTGTTATGGCATGTGTACATGTGTTAATAATTCAATAATTAATGTTCGGCCAAAGTTCGGCTTTTTTTTTGCCGAAGCCGAACCGAACTTTTGTGGCCGAACATGGCCGAAGCCGAAGCCGAAGCCGAAGTTCGGTCGTTCTCTACTTATTATGTTTATAGCCATTTTAGTATTAGTTTGACAAATATACCACAGGGTGATGGTATTAACGCTGATTAAAAGTTTTTAAGTTTAAATGTTAAGTGTACAATAGTTTATTTTTCAAATGTAAGTTTTACAATGTTTTCTCAAAGGTGTTTAAAGTCTAGTATCATGTTTAAAAGTGCTAATTGTCATAGATTTAATCGAAAAATTTGTTCTTTGTTTGGAGTGTACAACTGTTCTGTGTACATATCAACAAATTATATTATAACAATAACGTTCTTATGTTTGTTTCTTGTTGATATTTAATAAAGAAAACGCCCCAGAAGATGCCAAGGAGGTTGGCGAAACGTCGGGCAGCAATGTGAAGAAAGTTTTTTCTTGCACATGAGCTAATTTGATCAAAAAAGCCTAGTACAACCAAAACAACAACAAACTACATAAAATTTAAATTGATCACCAACTCATCGTTAAAATTTTTAATATATATTTGGAGTCTGGCAACGTTTGTTTTTTTGACTTGGCTTTTTACACTTACGAGTTACTGTTATTTGTTACTGTACAATTTGTTATACCAAGTCGAGGTGCAAGTATGTTAATTACGTTCAGAAATTTTCAGCTGCAAGAAGCAGCAATTTCACATTTTATTGACCTTTTCTCAGTGCCATCTTGAATCAAAATTTTTGACCTTTTTTATATGTGGCTGACTTCAAAGAATTTGGATCGGCAAAACCAAATCGAAACCATTGTAAAGTTCTTGGAAGGAAGGTATGAAGAAGGAATTAATATTGATGACAAGAAAATTAGCTTGCTGGTTCAAAGTTCTCAAAAAAGAAAAAAATAAAAGCAGGGGAAGACTTAATGTTTATTATAAAGAGGCTTCCTTCAGAAGCAAACGGCGAAGGGTTAACGAATTGATATCATCAAGGTCTCCAGAAGAAGTGTTGTAAGCTGCAAGAAAAATACAAAATTCCATGGAGCAGACTGGCGTAAATGTAGACATAAAGGAGTTTCTTGTACCGGAAGAAGAAGAAAATGGACGTAGTAGACATTTGAGCGATGAATATTTAATTTAGTTTATGGATTAGTGCTGCAAAACCATCGATAGTGGCACTCAAATATTACTTTACACATATCATATTAAACGGGTTTAAAAGTCAAAAAAATCTATTTTATCAATCACTTATTTTTAAGTAACAAAAAGTGTATTCATTTATTTTTCTTTTAAACTAATAAAAACGTTTCGCGATAATTCGCTTTTCGCAGGTTAACGTAAATGGAAAATGAACTTAATATTTATGAGGATCATAATATTGATTTAACAGCCTCTGATTTATATTTAAAAATATAAGCATGTTTAAATTTGGCTCAGTCTTTGCAAATATATGACGTAGTGATGTGCAAAGTAAAATACCATCGATGGTTTTGCAGCACTATTATGTATTATGAGATTTCGCTATTATTGCAATTAATGTGTTTAAATACATTTTAAATGTACTTGAGTTCCCTTCTAACTTATTTTATTTTAAAAGAAAATGTAAACAAAAAACATGAAAAAATTTGTTCTTTTCAAAAGCAATGCTAATTTTAAATTGAAATTGATGTACCCAAAGTCCAATTTTGTTGGTTTTTTCAATATCACAGTATGTAAGTCTTTTAAAAATGTGTACACAATTTAGTCGAAATATCCTTATGTGTTATCTATGGTGTTATAATTTTTTTTCGTATTTTTTGCATGGTAAGTTGGCCTGTCCGTTGTCCGATTTTGACCATTTTTGGTATCCAGTATAATATTGTATTAGAAATGACGTGCCCAAAATTTCATTGCTCTAGCTCAATTCCTTCTATTTTTGGCCGCACTTAGTACTGGGACGTCCCACTGTGCGACGTTCTGATCATATGAGTATACATTTTCGTAGGTCTGTCTCTTCTTATTCTGGCACTTACAAACATCGGACCAAAGTTATAATACCATTTCATGCTCATGAAAGGTATAACAAGAAGACTATGCTACACCTAAAAAAAGAGATTCCAGCAATTAGCTCCCGACATTAACTGGCAGTGAGAAATGATCGTATTAAGATTGCTAGCCACTGGCTTCATTGAGACCAAGGGAATATATTGGTGCAGCAGCGAATAAATGCAATCGACGTTTTCTAGTTTACAACAAGTAGCCTTCCCTGCAGAATATGTAACTTACCTTCCAAACATCCGCGATTCGATCATAAAATATAAAATGCCACAGCCGCCATCGCCCCATGAGTCCAACCAACATGTCACACTGGTTGAATTGTTCGTTATCATTTGAGAATGTTTCGGCTGTACTGGCGGATTTCCTTTCGTGTACGAGTTGACAATGTCACATGGCAACCCTGTCCCTATCTTATTGTAAGCAGTTATGTAGAGCTGATACCGAGTTCCGCACCATAAATTAGTTAATAAATGTGAGTTTGTTTTGGCATCTACTTGCAGTTCCTCCCAATCGCCATTCTCTCGTTTATAGTTTATCACATAACCGAGGATTGGACTTCCACCATGACTATTGTCCATCCACTCCAGATGTAAGCTATCTGTATAACTATTCATCACTGTAAGATTTGGTGCTTCTGGCGGCACCTTTATAACAATATTATATACAATCTCATCCTTGCCCCAAGTGTTTTCGACGCTACACGTATAATTGCCCGCATCAATAGACTGACATTCACGTATATAGAGAGTACCGTTCTTTGCAATCACCTTTCGCGCATTTGTATCCATATTGTGCCCATCTTGCATCCAAATAGTCACAGGTGCTGGGGAGCCAACTTTACGGCAGGGCAATTCAAGATTCTCTTTCCAAGGGCTTGTTATACGCTGACTAAAGGAGACTATTCGTGCGGGAACTTTGTTGTTCGGGGGTACCGTCACAACCTGAGTTTTCTCACCCTCACCAATCTTTGTTGAGGCGGTAAGCCAGAACTGATATGTAGCCGATTCTTGTGTCCGCTGCGTCTCATGCATTTCGACAAAAGGCCCAAGAATACGTTTGTGGGTACCTTCTTCGCGACCACCTTCAAGCATTGACATATAAAAAGTGTAACCGATCTAGAAGATATTGGAGAGAGAAAATTTTTAGTGAAACAGTTAACTATTGAAACATTAACCATACAATGTCTCCATTAGGAAATTCCGGTGGTAACCATGATACAATTATTTTTGTGCTGGAGGCTGGAATTGCTTTAATAGCCTGTGGTGCAGAAGGCACTAAAATTAAAAGTTAGCATTAATTAAAAACGTTCACACACATTTACAATGCGAAAAAAGTGCCAATAAAGCTCCACAACGCTTACCATCTTCATGTGTGCGACAATAAAACGGTTTCGTCTTCATTCCATCGCCCACGTTGGTGTAAGCAAGCACCCAAACCGTGTAGTTGGTATATTTGCGTAGATTTTCAACTGTGACATATTGATTCGTTGACTTAACTACCTCGGGCTCAGTTTCTAAATATGCCAAAACCAAAAATGAGTAATATTTTTATTTACATACATACTTATGTGAATCATTCTATTACAAATCGCACACCTTCCAAACATGACATTCTTAAATCGTATAAATTTTTTTTATTATTTCTATGCATAAAATTACTTTATACGTATTTATGGATTTTGCTGAGTTGTTTTTTTTTTTCAAAATATCGGCACTCTAAAGCTGCATTTACATGGTTTGAATCTGTTCATAAGCCATATGAATTTTCCTATAAGAGAAGCACCAACACTATTAGGGTGTGAATAAAAGCGGTGTATTTGCTTTCTAGAGATCTGACTTGCATTTTTGGCAAGTCGATTTGTAACTAAAAAGCAACTAAAAGATAACCAGAACTTTTTTTTTTTCAAATTCACATGTCTTCCATGCATCGGTGCTTTGACTTTTTGGTGGAAAAAGAAACGTTTTTCTTTGTCATTTGCTGTACCAATGGCTTGCCGCGACCCCGGCGAACACTAAAATGACAATTGTTATGTGTGTGTAAACAATACAATCGGTCTCAATCGGAAAAGTAAGTCTTTTGAATGCATTCATTTTAATGATAATAATACAAAAACTTTATAGATCGATCCACCCTTGTGTACAAAGGTGTATCAAGTGCATGTCTGCCCATTGCTCACAGTGATGAATGGCCAATTCCACTTCATCCTGAGATGCAGACGGAACACATAGCGATAGCAATCACAACACGATCGGTTGAAAGAGCATCAGAAGTTTATGATCCTAATAATGTGTACCGTAAAGACCGAGATTTGTCAACAACAGGACTTTCCAGAAGAGGTGATGTTCTCATCGCTGTTCAGCGGAAATTTCGTTCATCAGTTCTGCAGCTAGAAAATGAAAACTCCCTTCTGGACCGACTTGGTGTATTTGTGCTAGGTATCTCAGAAGTTTTTATTTGTGCGTTTTATATTCCTCCCACTAGTGATGATATAATTTACAAAGCGCACGTTGATAATATTGTAGACTTAGTACCTAAGCGGCCAAATGGTAATTTTTGTATTATTGGCGATTTTAATTTAGGTAATGTTACTTGGACTAATATGTATGATGGTGTTGCCCTAATTCCTAAGAACATCAGTAACTTTTCCGAATCTTATCTAGTTGATAATCTCTTAATTCTTAATTTAATGCAGATAAATTACTTTCTAAATAAACTTGCTAGAATTTTAGACCTTATTTAATTAGCGATAACATGAACTTTTCGTTGCGTGAATGTCTAGATAATCAATCGGGCCATGGTCTACATCCTGTTCCACTCGTGCCGCAGTTGGAATTTTATGATTTCAAAGAGATTTATGCGGATACCCAATCCACTAGTTTTTGCTATACGAATTGTAATTTTGACTCCGTGCATTCTGAAATATCTTGGATAGACTGGGACTCCGTTTTTTCTAGAGCCCAAGCTGTTGAATGTCTTAATTCTTTTAAAAATAAGATTTCAGACATTTGCATTAACAATATTCCGCTAGTTAAGAGATATTACAAAATTCCGTGGTATACCGAAGAGTTGAAAAACATTAAGAATCTGAGAAACAAATTTTTCAAAAAATTAAAGTTGACTAATTTTCATAGGGATGAATACCTGCGTTATTCTAGCGAGTTTAAAGCATACATTTTAATTTGACATTGAATCCAATCCCAAATCCTTCTGGCGCTATGTTAGCTC
Organism: Rhagoletis cerasi; assembly: GCA_029783565.1. NCBI lineage: Eukaryota > Metazoa > Arthropoda > Insecta > Diptera > Tephritidae > Rhagoletis > Rhagoletis cerasi. The sequence continues at coordinate 11,506 of JAPVRG010261756.1, forward strand.
TAAGAAATCTTGCTCAAGCATTTCCTCGGAAGTTTTCTATAATGAAAACTAAGCGTACTCCTCTTCGGAGGCGGCTAACCTTTTCGCTGATTTTTTTAGCTCTAACTTTGAGCCTGATTCGGATCCAGTCAATGACTTCATGTCGGAGGATAGTAGCGAGTCCCCACTTAATTTTGGCGCACTCATCTTAACGCTCGATGACGTGCTTGAGGGCATTGTGCGTATCAAATCCTCTTCCCAAACCGGCGTAGATGGGTTATCTTCTTATCTTTTAAAGAATTGTTCTGCATTTGCGTACCCGCTCTTATTGATTTTCAACAAATCGCTGGATTTTGGTGTATTTATTGATGCCTGGAAGGTCACCTCTATCACTTCTATTTTAAAAAGTGGTAACAAGAATAACGTTGCAAACTATCGACCGATTTCCCAACTGTCAACGGTTTCTAAATTGTTTAAACTCATTGTTAAGCAAAAGTTGTATTTTGCGACTAACCGATTAATTTCAATAAACCAGCTTTATATCAAGTAGGTCTACTGTAACAAACCTCACGGTTTTTTCCGAATTTTGTCTGTCCGCCTTTAATAACCGAGATCAAGTCGATGCTTCTCCAAGGCATTCGACAGAGTTAGCCATTCCATCTTAATATCTAAACTAGCGAGTTCGGCATGCACCTGGAATGTCCGGACCCTTAATGGGGAAGGTGCCTCTGCCCGGCTGGTTGATGTCCTCGTAAAGACAAAGGCTGACATCACCGCCATCCAAGAAATGCGATGGACGGGGCAAGGCATGAAACACGTGGGGCCTTGCGACGTCTACTACAGCTGCCACGTAAAGGAGCGCAAATTTGGTGTTGGATTTGTGGTGGGAGAGAGACTCCGTCGCCGAGTACTGGCGTTCACCCCGGTGGACGAACGTCTAGCCACAATCCGCATCAAAGCGAGATTCTTCAACATTTCGCTCATTTGCGCCCACGCCCCGACGGAAGAGAAGGACGACGCGTCCAAGGATCTCTTCTATGAGCGCTTGGAACGCACATATGAGCGCTGCCCCCGACACGATGTCAAAATCGTGCTTGGCGATTTCAATGCCAAGGTGGGCAAGGAAGGGATCTTTGGCGCCACTGTCGGAAAATTCAGCCTCCACGACGAAACGTCCGATAACGGACTGAGGCTGATCGACTTCGCTGGGGCCCGAAACATGGTAGTATGCAGTACTAGGTTCAAGCATAAAAAGATCCATCAAGCTACGTGGCTGTCTCCAGATCGG
>JAPVRG010261873.1:2523-19632 GCA_029783565.1 Rhagoletis cerasi
TTATGTTTGCTTTTGATACTTTTTGATACTTTTTCTGATAGGCAACTGATACTTTTTTTTTCAAGATCGCGGCAACGCTGGTAGCTACCCGCATGCTCAACAAGATTGATGTGTTCTCATGCGCTGCTAAATAATATATGAGTTAGGTATTCACTACTTTTGGAAAAGGCACATGACTTGCACAAATGAATTTGTACAAACAAATTTATGTACATGCAAAAACATAACACAAATTCAAACTTGTTGTTGTGGCATGACTTGCAATTGACTCAGAAATTTATTAAGTAAGAAGTTAAATTCATTCCCTTATACGAGTAACTGCATAGTTGCTGAGTAGACACACACAAATCCAATTTAGTTTAATGGATTTATTTATTTATTATTTTAATCCGAATGGTGTAGCCATGAAATATTCATGAAGTAAGTAGTTACTTAAGTAAAATGAGACTGAAGGTGGCACAACGCCGAAACCAGTTTGTCTCTAAACCAAGCTTGACAAGGGATAACTGTAATTCGTTCCAAAGTAAATCAAATGTTTAATATGTTTAATAATTGAATACTTGACCAAACAAAGGATTATAAATTTTTTGCATCATAATTAGCTACTTAGTTAGCCCATGAAGGAGGGCCGTTGAAATGACGCCGCACTACAAATTGGGAACTATTCTAGAATATTTAGTAACCACAACCGACTTTTATAACTAAGTACATTTCAAAGTGTACAAAAAATAATCTACACTACATTTTAAAATATTTCCCTGCATTAAAAGGATTTAAACCTCTTATTTTGGGCATGGGCTTTACTCAAATTTTTTGTAATAAATTAAATTTTTGTAAGTTGGCAATACTAATTGATTTTTTCATAAATTTCGTTCGATAACCATATTGAAATATTTTACCAAAATAAATTTAAGTAAATTTAATGTAAATGTCTAAATTTTTAAAAATTTGTGTCAATTAAAACTTTCGTAAAGCGCTCTTATTTAAGTTGAAACCAGGAGATCCGGCATTGAATAAATATTAAGTAACTTTTTTTTGATTGTAAAAAATTAATATAATTAATTATACATTTTTTTTTATTTAAATTTTTAGGAAAGGTGGCAAAAATTTTTCCAAATATTTTCGATTCAAAATTTTCTCAAATCTTTATTATTGAAAACTGATTTTTTATGCTATGTATAAATTTAGTTTCGCGCAAAAAACTAAAAAAATGTTTTTAGTTAAAATGGGTGGCAGCCCTACTGAAAAGTATATACATACATATACTCACACATACATATGTACATATGTATGTCAGTATCGAAACTTGCTCAAAATATTTTTGTTTGATACCTATACAATTGTTATATTGTTACTAAAAGTATATTCAACTTTTTAAATTTTTTTTTGTAAGGTTAAAATGTATTCAAAACTTTTCTTAATAAAAACTGATGCTGTAAAATTTCCATTTAAGTGAAAAGTTAAAAGATATTGTTTTTGGCAAAGTGGCAACCCTGTTAATATAGGGATACTTTTTTTTAAACCATTTGATATCCGTTATTGAAGTGTTGTTATTAATTGTTTTATCAAATTGCTTTAATTTTTTTATAAATGGCGAGCCTTTTTTAAAAACAGTTTAGTTGAATTTGATGCTATAAAATTTTATATCCCGGTAATAACATAATTAGTTTTTCAGGATGGCAACCCTTCTTTAATGAAATTAATTCAATTTTTTTATAAATGGCACCCTCCTTCCTTTTATACCCATCAATGATTTGTTGTAATTACATAATTGTTTTATTAATTTCAAAAAGATGTGTACAAAATTTGCTCAGCCTATTTCAATAAAAACTGATACTAAAAAATTTCATAACCCGTAAGAAACTTAGTTATACTATTAAAAAATATATGTCTGAATCAAAAATTTTACAAAATTCGATTGATACCTATTGTTGCATTATTATTAAAATTTGTTTTTTTTTAATATTATTGATTTTTTGTAAGTGGCAGCTCATTTTAAAAACAGATTTGTATAAAAATTTTCGCAAACCTGTGTCTGAAAGTTGCTGCTGATACAGTAAAACTTTAGTTCTCTTAAAAACTCTAATGAAAAATTTATGTCTGTATCAAAAATTTCTCAAAGCAGTTTCGTTTGATATCCTTTATTGTTATATTGTAATTAAAATTAAATTTAATAAACTAACTTTGTTTGCAGATGACAACCCTTTTTAAAATAAGATTTTTCTAAAATATGTCTCAAACTTTTTTTTAACTAAAACTTTTAACCAGAATTTTATTTAGCATAAAAAAAATATTCAAATTCGTTTTTTAGATAGCTGACAACTCTGTTAAAACTATTTTAAGATAAAAATTTTCTGAAAATGAAGAAAAAAGTACTTTGAAACACTTAAGAAAAGTTCAAGTATTTTCAAATAAAATCCATTTTTCGCGATATGTTTTAAGTAATTTGGGGAAGTTTTGCCAAGTTCCTCTTTTTATTTATATAAACCATATTATTGTGAAGCGAAATCGACGTTCAAATTTGAGAGGGAGACAAAAACTAGTTTTTCTCCGGTGGTTGTTTTTAGGGAGCCTTAAAATGTGCTGCAAATAGTTTTAAGTAAATTTCTCATATCGCGAAAATTGTAGTCGATATCGAGAAACATAATTCGAAGTTGAGACCATATTTCTCAAAGGAAATTAAAAAATTGTGACAAATGAATTAAGAAATGGGGAATATTCAACAAAACTGGCACACCAATTTATTACAAAACAGATGAAAATTCGCAAGCGAGGGAGGAAAATTCACTAGCAAATAAATCATCAACGAAGTAGGAGTTCAATGAACTGTTAAGAGGAGGGGTGAGTCGAACGGGTGCGATGCCTCGTTGAGAGTGACACTCGAAGAAGACGGAAATTGAGAATAGCTACTGGGAAAGGCTTAAAATTACATACATACATATGTATGTATGTACATGGAGCAATATAAGGATAAAAATACATATAGTAACCATATATAAACAAATGTGAGCAAAATACAAGACATTTACAGTGCTTTTAAAAATAAAAATATACATACATATGTATTTGCACTTGTGTTTACTCGTATATGGACTCAAATACAAAGCAGGGAAAATTCACAAACATTTTTTTTCAGACATATTTGCACATTTTCATATGTACTTAGCTACATAAGTACATTTGTCTGTCGGAGAATAAATGCACATATATTTTTAGCAAATTGTCGTTTTCTGCCAGCGAATTTATGGCTTCTTAAGCAGACAATTTCGAGTGCTTAAATATTTGCAGATTTAGTGGGTGAGAAGTGAGTGTTAGCGCGAAGTATCGGGTCGTAAAGAATCGGCACAAAATTTGGAAAAAAATTATTACTTATTTTGGCAGCACTTAATATTGCGTTATTCAGTTGAGTCTAGTCAACGGAAATTTCATATAATTCTGCGACAATGCTTTTTTTTTTAAATGCAAATCGCAAGCATATTTTATGGCGTACTGCCGTGTGTGTGTATGCTTATGTCTGTGTCGCCACTAAGTGGCAATTAGTTCTGGTAGAAGTACACTGATTTATGAGAATACTTGTTCGTATGTCTTTGACCACATTCTGTAGTACATATAAATGAAAAAGGTGTGAACACATATAGAAGATTCCTTAGCTTAAGAAAATAAGTAAAGATTTGATAAGAAGCCTCTTCTGTTAAAAAATGTCGAGGCTTTTGGGCGTTGAGCTGTCATTGCTGACTAAAGATTGATCTACGGATCTCTTCAACTGCCTTAAATTTAAGCCTCCCAATAGAGGTCATAGAAGCCAGCGCTCATTTTGTGTTTCAAGCCGAAATTAGCCGAGAGTAAGGACTCAGTGAAATCCACTCAACCTCTTAATTAATACAGTGGAAATGTTTTTGATTGCTGCCTTGCCGGTATTCATGCGCTGAACTAATTAGGCTAATCCGCTGTAACGCGGAAAAAAATGGATAGGTCCGTCTAGGTCTTCGAAATATATCCGTTTCCAAAAACGTTGGGCGATTGCCCGAACTTTATAGAGCCCATGCGGTGCCGGATATCTTCCGCAGACATAACGGTATGAATTGCAATTAAACAGAAGGACTAATGACGAAATCGTTCCGATGGTCGGCCCTGCGCTCTGACTTTGGAAAATCAGTGCTTAAGAGCAAGGGATAACATTTCTAGGACATTAAATAAGCGAGGCAATGATATAAAAGAAACAAGTGCTGAGACCAAAAGATGATTAACGATTGCTCGCGAAGAAGATGGTGCAAGCTATAAAATGGCATGGCTAGACTTTAGATGGGCTTATCAGTCATATGGACAATGATGCGCCGGAGACAAGATCATGGGCTGTGAATAACTCAGTGAGAGGGGAGACCAATATGTTTGCATTTATGTATTTATATAAAAAAAATATTTATTGGACCGAAAAGTAGTGGGTAGGCACTGTGGCCAATGGTAATAAACTATTGCCCTCCTTGTATGGTTGTAACCCATGCAGAGTCCGCAAAAAGCTCCGGATGTATTGTCCGGAGGATGCATCAGACCAGGTCGAGCAAACTTTAAACCGACATCAAATTATGACTTAAGAAAGTTTTATTACATGGCAATTGAGAAGTCAATGTGCAAACATTTCATAAATGAAATGAAGGAAATTTTTGCACATGCAGAATTACATAGCATGCATTTAGGCGCTTGGTGTTAGTAATCGCGCCTTAACAGGCTGTAAACTTGCTCGATTTTGGCGAAAACAGAGGCTAGGGTCAAAGATTTTTAATCCAAATCGAAAAATGGATAAATAAAACAACTTTCAGAAACTTTTTTTTAACATTAGAAATTTTCTACATCAATCATTTTCAGAAATAAGGGGAAAAATTATTCACCACTTAAGAAATGCTACGCTTCTCGAAAGAAAAAATATATAGGCATGTATAGTCGCAAATAAAGCTAAAAAAATGTAAAAACGCTTTTAGAGCGAGTGTGGGCTGATGAAGGTACAATAATGCTTCGCGCACTCAAGTCATTCGCAGAAGATATTTTGATTTTGAAGACAGAAAAAGCTATATACTCCACTCGGCTTCGGTGAAGTGCTTTGCAACAGTTCTTACCCTATTCTTCAGCCAGTCACTCGAAGGAGGAGGAAGAGTAAAATTATAAATAAAATTTATGAAGTATGCGGGAAAAGCAAGAAGAAGATCTACAAACACACACCACACTAACACAAGTATGTACTCTATCTAATAAGTGCATTTTAAGCATCGAAACGCGGCTGTAAGGCAAAGCGGCAGGAGGTGAAAGGTAGAGGAGCAGAATCGTTGCGCGGCGCTGCGTTGCGTTGACATGATGGAGCGAGTGTGGACGCGTGCCATTAATAACACAGCGCACTTAAGGTATATAAATGTATACGCATGTACGTACGCATGTGTATATGGATGTATGCGTTTTAGCGCGCTTAAGTATGCAACTAAATATGTGCACAGGTTTGTACATACACATATACATACATATATGCAGAGGAAAATTGATGGCTATAAATAAGCAGCGCAGCATTGCAATAATGGATGGAAAGACGAGCAGACGCTAAGAAAGCCAAAGCAGCAAATACAATTTTTTCCCAATATGTTTTTTTGTTTTTGGAAAATCAAATAGCAGCAGCAATGTGCTGGGGTATATTTTGAGAAATGTGTATAATGACTAGAAAAATAAAATGAATTAATAGAGCAAAAAATCGAAAAACATAAATAAATTTAAAAAGGGCGTACTCCAGCCCCAAAAGCGCTTGAAGACATTTCGAGTGCTAGCAGCATGCCCACACGAATTCGGCGGAAAATTATTGATATTTGTCTACATACTAATTTCTTTTGGCTTTCCTTACATCACATTTCTATTGTTTACGGAAAGTAAGGGCGTAAAAGTGGCCTTAGAAAACGAAATCTAAAGGCAAATGCCTTTGTGGCTGTCATTGCTGTTGGGGTTTAGAGAATTTTAATTAGAATGCGCGGCAGTCAATTGACAGTTTTGTTTTTGGATGTGCGGTGTTTTTGACTGTGTGCGTGCGTGTGTAGAACGGTTAAGCTGACTATGCTGCTCGTAATCCTGCTGCTGTGTATTTCTATTCTTGGCATATTAGAAAATTGGGAACGTTTCGGCCAAATGTTAATGGAGAGATTTTATTAAGTGAACTCTTTTCAATTTCCAATACAAATAACAGTACGAAATTTATCTTACAAAAAATAAAATAAGTAAGAAAGTAAAAAATAAAAATTTTTAAGTTAAAAAATTAAGGATTATCTAAAAAAATTAAAGTTTCAACAAATACATTTTTTTTGAATAAAACTGACAAAAAACCAATTTTTATATTCTTTGAAAAATTTAATTTAAAAATTTTAATTAGTAGAAAAATTTTATTCAATATGTTAAAAAGTTGTAGTCATAGATTTTTTTTAAAGTTTTTTTTTACTTAATTTCATAAAAATATTTTTAGTTAAATTTAGTTTTTTTTCCTTATTACAAAAAAAAACAATTGATTAGAAGTCAAAACTTTTTGAAGGTTTTTTTACAAGTGTCAGTAATTTCAATAAAATAATTTTAGTTTAAATTAAAATTTCATTTAAAATCTAGACTTATTCGCAGGCTTGTTCACTTAATTTCGTACAATTACTCTATTTACTAGAGAGACTAGTACTTTTTACAGTTTCGTAAAAGAAAATCTGATTTTTTTTTAATTTTTTAATAAAATAATTTCATAAAAATATTTTTGTTTAAAGCTTATTTTTTATCTTGTTTAAAATGAAATGACTACACATGAGATCCAGACTTTTTCGAACACTTTTTTATATATACTCATAATATTATTTTAGTTAAAGTTAAGATTTTATATTTTTGGTAAAAAAAATTAGGAATCTAAACTTTTGTGAAAATTTTTTAATATATGTAATTTCATCGAAATCTTTTTAGTTTAAATTTATAAGTTTGGTTAGGAACAAAATAAGAATTCAAATAGAAGCTTATATGTGTATAAATTTCGATTTTTTTGTAATATTATAATTCAAACATTTTTGACATAGTTAATGTTAAAACAAAAAAACAATTAAATCATAAATCTAAACTTTTTCGGAGACTTTTTATAATAAAATTAAAAAAAAACTTTAAAGTTAGAATTCATCACTTGGAATTTTTTATAAAAGACTGGCATTTTTTATAAACCGTTTTATGCGCGTTTGTAAAGGTAAACTTACTTTTTCTATGCTTGAGACTTTTAAAAAGTCAGCAAGTATTATCTACATAATTGGGTAGCTAAAAATAATTTCGTTTTTTATTATTGTTTAAATATCGTATTTCAAAATGTACTAATAATTTATTACTTTTTAAGTCAAATTTTAAAACGCAATTTCGGGGTTTTTTCTCGTTCTTTTTTTGTTATTTATTCGTATTATCTACAAAGGTAGGATTCGGATCGAAAAAATAACTATCCTAGTATATTCAGCAGCCTCGAAAGCATATTATTAGATCTTACAAAACATAAATTTTTAGAGGTATTTCGCGTGCGCACGGATTGAAGGACGAGTAATTTTAATCAAAATAAAAATGGACTTGAGCGACCTCTAAATTTAATTTTTTTTTAAATCAAGTTATGTACTTTCATTTTTTAGCAAAAGGAACACAAATTTGCGTGAGCACTGAATAATATTAAAAAAAAGGATTTCTTGGACCACTCTAATGTACATGTGTATTAAAAACTAGATTTTATTTTTGTTAAAATTTATTTTTAAATTTTTAATTAATAAATTTTTTTTCAGTTTTACAAATTAATAAAATAATAAAATTACGTTAACCCTCCCCAATATAAGAAGTATGTGCGTAGAAAAATATCTTTACACAAAGAGAATTTTGTTAAAAATTTATTTTTTTAATATTTTTCAAATTTCTAAAAAAAACATTTAATTTTCTAGTTTTTGACAAAAATATAAGAAAAAATCATTTTTAAAAGAAATGTTACAAGACATAAAATTTACACACATTTCCCTAATATCAGTAGTAAGTGTGCAGATTTTTTTTTTAATCACTTCTTCCATTAAAAATTTAAATTGTAAAAATTGTTTCTTTTTGTTTTCTAAATTTTTATTTTTTCTTTTGAATTACTATCAAAAACTTTATTTCCTAGTTTTCCACAAAAAAAAAAAATATAAAAAAACAACTTTTCGTTTTATGAATAAAATTACCAGAAATTTTTTGAGTTCTTATTTCCAAACAAATATTGCAATAAGGTTCATATTTTTCTGAAAATATCAATTTTAATTTTTGCAAATAACGAATATATACAGGTTTGTTATTTCCTTTCCAATGTTAAATAGAGAGGATTTTCAAATAAATATTTTCTAACAATATGTATGTTTACTATGCACCTAAAAATTGAATTGTAGCAATTGAAACACCGATATAAAAACAAAATTTAATGCACTAAAAAATCAAACACAAAAACATATTTTAATGATCATCTTATTCAACTACATATATAAAAAAGTTTTTTGATAAAAATTTAAAAAAAAAATCAGAAAATTGATAAAAAAAATTTAAAAAAATTCACAAAATTGTATCAGACTAAAAGCCAGTTTCACGAAAGCAATTTAAGTGAAAAATAATTTTTTTTCTGTCATTTTCCATATTAAATTCAAGTAAAAAAAATAATTTTCACTTAAATTTCTTTCGTGGAACTCGCTTTAACTATCACGAAAGCAATTTAAGTGAAAAATAATTTTTTTTCTGTCATTTTCCATATTAAATTCAAGTAAAATTAATTTTCACTTAAATTTCTTTCGTGAAACTGGCTTTAAAAGAAATTCGATAAATTTGGGGTCATCAAATCTTTTAAAAGACTGATAGCCAGTTACACGGAAGGTTTTTACATACATATGTGAGTGAAAAAATACTTTATATTTGAATTTAATATGAAAAACGACTATAGGGAAAAAATCATTTCCACTTTAATTGCTGGTGCAACCGGCAGTAAAAGGAACCAAAAATAACTTCTAAACTCCCCAAAAAATCTACTGCGAAAATTCTGAATGCCAGAACTGTCAACGAGCTAAGAGCCGCCATTTTTCTGATTTGATGCCATATTGCAGTTTTTTTTTTGCAAATTTTGTTAGCTTCCTCGAACTCTATTTTTCAACTTAAACCATTATCTTCCTACTGAATATTTGCTACGTCAAGAACAGCAAGCGCCATTTTTCAAATTGCTTCAGCACACTCACACACACACGCTCCATTGCATCTCCGCGAGCTTAAGAAGAGCCAGCCAACATTCTACATATGGATGTATGTATGTATGTATGTATGTATGTACTTGATTGCCTGTCTCGGCGTATTTTATTTAATGCGTATCTAGTAAACAGAAATTGAATTGAATTGTCACATACCCACCACACAGGCGGGCAAGAGGGACTGCCGGGACATGCCCACAAATGCGAGCGTATTAGATGACAGCTAACGGAAATGTTGCAATTTCGTTTTATATACAAAAGTATAAATGCTCAACAGGAAATTACATTCGTGCAAATGACAGCGAAATGCAACAAAGCGTAAGAGCCAATACACGCACGCACGCTCGACTAATACATTTCTATTTGCGTAGCATCAGCTGTTTGTTGCGGCAACTGTCAATTGGGTGTAATGATATTTAAAGGAAATTTGATTTGATATTAAGTAGAAGATGAGGATGGCCCCACGAAAGCAAGATGTAGGGTAGGTTGTGGGTAAAGCTAAGGAATTTAGTAAAATTTTATAAATTTTTAAACAAACAAAACAATAAAAATTTTGTTTGAGAATGTATACGAAAATACCAAATTCTCAGTTGCCACAATTCATCGCTTAAGCCACAGCTCAAACCTCCGCAGTCAAGTAAATAAAGGAAAAACAATAATATCCGCACGGCGTCTTACAACTGTGCTTTTGCTTGCACTGCAGGATTATCCCTCATTTTCCAGCTAAATGCCGTTTAAAGAGTGTAATAAAATTGTTAAACTGCTGATATAAAAAAAATATTTATGGTCGCTTAGCTGGAGTTATGAGCAGATTAGGTGCAATGGTGCGTGTATGAATTGGAAAAATCCTACTTTTATGGGATTCGAAGTAGATTGAAAAAACGTTAAATAGGAGATGAGAAATGGTAAACATTCTCTTTTATAAAAAAATTATGTATGAGATGTATTTCAGGCAATTAATGTGTAAGGAAACTGTAAAATATTAAAATTAATTTATTTCCATTTTTTTTTAATTTTTTTTTGTGGCAAATCTCAAGGTACCTTTACGATGTGCACCGTTGTAAACGAAATTTTAGAAAAGCTTAAAGGCAATGGATTTGATGCATATGGCTATGCAGATAACCTTGTCAGCTCTGAATAATGTGCTGAAAAGGGACTGCGAATAAACCCAATAAAACAAAAGAAGCAAAGGTTAACCTGACCAAATCTGAATTAGGAGGGACGGGCTAGTTTGGGTAAGCTGGCTAGCCAATGGGTGGCTTCGCAGAAGCCATTAAGGTCTATAGCGTTACCAGATAAACCAGGAGCAATGTAGAAGAACATCGCAGTCTTCTTGGCAAACATGAACACTAGAGAATCTAGAAGGTGACACCCTCTAAAGCGCTTTACTTCTTAAACAGCCTAAGATAGGAGCGACTTTCATTTTTTTTTTATTAAAACTAGGAAAAAAATTATACAACCGCAACGGTTTTTTTTTAGAAAAATGTAATATTTATAAAAAAAACTTTAGTGGCTGTAAAATTTTTGGATTGGAGAGTGGCGTCCTCTGATAGTGCCGGTAACATCTGTTACTGCAGATATGTTAAGTTTCAGAAGGTCTCCCGTTTTCTTCTTATTTAGTCGCGGCTGTAATGACCTTGAGTCCTCACAAACAACGTTTTTGGTTTATACGTCATTTGTAATGACTTCAGAAAAATCGATGAATTTTCTAATGACTGCCTAGTAATTTCACCGGCTGCTGCGTTTCTTTTCCATATCCGCGAGCGCGGCAAAGTCCGACGTAGATATGACCCAGTGATGTCAACGTAGCACGGATCCTGTCGACGAAGGTAATGACTTTTCCAGGTGGAAGAGGTTTATTTAATAGAGAACAAATTAGATGCCTTTTCTATATCATAAGCCTCAGCTGGGAAGACGCAGCAGTCGTTTGGCAGAAATAAAATCTGTTTGATCAGCAGGTCTTTCGAGTAGAGACCCGCGCCGGTTCCTTGCCAAATATTTGTGGATGGATATACCATCATCTGCCTCTCATAGTCCTATGTTTCATTCTTCTCTGGTCGGAAACCATATAGGTATGCTTGTATTGAAATTCCAACCCGATGTAATGTATGTAGTCAGTGCTGGTTTCTAGGTAAACTTTGATTCCATTAAGTCGTCGGCTTCTTTTTATTTTACCCAGTATTATCGCGTGCCTGAGGTTGGTTTCTTTCCCTCTCTCGGAAGCTTGCGGCTAAAATCTAAGCCGCTCCTTTACGCACAAGTATTCAGATACGAGCAGGTTCTACTCTCGCTTCCTTACACTAGCATTAATTATATTTGGTGGGTCGGAGCTAAGCCCATCAAGCGAAGAGGAAGGGATAGGTTCTATTCCCATCCTAGGTAGACTAGTGCTTTGCGTGAACGCTATACGAATTTTTTTTTGTGGATAAAATCCGGCGGCCGATGAACCTACCCTAGCACGAACCCGGAGTTCAATACAGTGCTGTCATCACCATCCTTTTGTCAAATTTCCTATTCATTTTCCACCGCCTCTAAAGCCTCTTATCCTCTATTTCGAAATTGAAGTAAACTAATCAATGCAATAACTAAGGAGCTTAGCATAAAGATAATTGCGAAGAAGACATTAAAGGATTTGCCTACATACACACATAATTCAGCTTATCCTGCCATCACTTCTGCGACCAGCACACAAAGAAGATTTAATGTCTTTCGTAGGCGCATTTCCGCAAAAAAAAAATATACATTCAAGTCTGCTACTTGCCGGGAACAATACTTTAATGTTTGCTGCTAATTAAAAGCAGAGCTTTTAAGTGTCACAAAAACATAGCGCCAAGCTGGTGAAAACAAACACGCACAGACATAAATAACAGTGGGGCTATAAACATAAAAATGAAAATAAAAATAAAATAGCCACGATAAAAATCTGAATGCCATTGAAGCATGTACAACGCACATAAAAACGAGTGCGGCAGCCTTGGAGGTAGGAAAGAGCCAACGAGGAGTGAGACGAGCTGGAGTGCAACGTAGTCGATGACGACCAAGTCGAGCGTGAGCCCATTGAAGACGACGACCCTTCTTTGGTGGATATGACACTCGGAAGCACTCCAGCATGTGACGCACGTCAACTTAAATGTCAAGGCAAGCAGACGAGTGTAGAAAGCAGACGAGTGTAGAAGAGCAGCCGAGATGGCACAGGCGGCGAGCAGATCATTACGGGTATTGAGAAAGACCAAAGCAATTTGTGTTGTGGGCGCGTGGGTGGGTGGACGTTTGTGTGTGTCAAAGTGGTGGTGGGTGGTAATACTGCCGGTCTATGAAGCACCGACTGTAAGTTGGCAGCTCGACTTGGAACTGACAGATGGTCAGACACAGTTGGCAAATAGACTGACAGTTGAGAGTACAATACATACACTTGAATGAATTTGAAGTAGCGCAGGCTGGTGAGGCAGGTATGGAGACAGGGAGTCGGTGAATGCGTAGGCGTATTGCGGTTTTGCGCTGCTGTGTATATGAGCTTCAGCTATTTTTAATTAAAATGTGTTTTATGAAAGAATTTTTGAAATTAATTGCGTGTGCGATACTTAGTTGAAGAAGAATGGGAGAGAGGGAGAAAAAACTATTACATTTTCATAGCTTTAAATCTTAGCAAGGCAACTCTATAGGCTGTGAAGTCGAACAAAATTTTAGACGAACTCTTGGGACGCTTTAAGTAGTGTAAACGGTCAGGGAAACCGAAATATCTGATAAAAATTGCATAAAATTCACAGAATTTTTCGGTTTAAATTTTATAAATTTTATTAATAAAAACTTTTCATATGGCTCACTATTCTAATAAAAACCAAGCCCAAATTTTGTGCAAATACGCACAGATGTCAAAAAAAAAGCTGTTAAGAATGGTAGACCCCAATATAATGATATTTAATTGTAAAGCGGCAACCCTACCAGAGAAAATGCAGCAAACTTGAATCCAAGTGCCAAAAAAAATATTTTTTTTTCTTTATCAATGGTATTGATTTGCGGTATTTCTTTAGTGAACACCCATAACAACATAATTTCTCGGTTGAAAAAAATGAACGGCATTCTTGTTTTTAGGTAATTTTTTAAGCAGAATTTTGTATAACTTCTGTTTATAAAATTTTGAAAATTTACCAGTAAAAAATTAAGAATTAATAAAAAATCATGGCATTATTGTATCTGGAGGTAATTTTTTAAGCAAAATTTTTTAAAAAAATGTTTGTGTTTAAAATTTTGTAATTTTCTTAATAAAAAATTTTTTGTGACAACCCTATTCAATGACAAAATAACGACTGAAATAAGTGCGAATATTTTTTTTATTTCAGTAATGATAATTATATATAAAACTGCAACCCTAATAGAAAAGATTTTAGAAAATTTGAGTCCAATTACCGGAAAAAAATCGGTTTTTTATCTGTATTATTAGCTTGTCATATTTTGTAACTGGATAAAGCCGAACTAGTACTAAAATTTTATGTTTTTATTTTTTTTTAATTTTCATCAGTAAAATTTCTAGAAAATAAAAAGCTTTCTATCTTATATCGTAACTGAATAGCGTGTGATTAAAAACCCTATTTATTTTTTTATTTAATTTTGTTTTTTTTACAAAATCACAACTTTTTTATTTAAAAATATGTAAAAACTTTTCACAATTCATTCGAATGAAATTATTTGTAGTTTACCCGCATCCAAATTTTTTCCAGAAACTAGCTTTTTTTAGTTATTTCTTGAATAAGTTATGAAAAATGGTTTATATGTTTTTTCGTAGCTAAAAAGCGAATAGCAAACTTTTTTTATATTAAAAAATTTCCTATTTCCTATTTCCAAGTTACAAAATATTTTACGAAATAAACATTAGTTGGCAACTCTTTTTTGCATCTTATTATGAATTATGTAAACTCTCAAAAAGATTCAGAAACTTTCAAAAAATTCCGTTCTGAAAAGTTGCTTTACTTGTGAAATAATAACAAAGGCTATTTTTTTAAATCTTATAAAAAATTATAAAAAAAAAAATTAGGAAAAAATGTATAAAAAAAAATTAAAAATAAAGGTATAAAAAGAAATTCGAAAAACATTTGTTAAAGTTTGAAAGCACCAAAATGCCGAAACCTAATTTTTGAAAAAAATTTGAAAATGTAAAAAAAAATAATTGTAAAAATGTAATTTTATTTTCTAATCATTAAATTTTTCAAAAAAATAAAAAGATTTTATTCTTAAATAAACAATTAAGATTTTATTCAAAAAATAAATTTCACCAAGTGATATTCAAAATTTAAAATTTTAGAATCAAGTCCATTTTTGCTTGCATGTTTTCTCATTTTCTACCCGTTTTTAGAATTTTTTGGTTTTTTTTTTAATTTTCTAATTCATATTTTTCCACTTTTTCACATTTAATATTTCTAGAGCCATCAAAAAATACGCGCAAATATCACGTACCAGCAATCGCTCATTCCACGCAGCGCTACACTCATATTCTCTCATCCACAAACCACACTCTCCCACTCGCGTTTGCCATACAACACTGCCTAACGGTAGGTAGGTACAATTTTCAATTTCGTAAATGTCACAACATGCTACATTTGTTATATTTGCACAAGAAATATTGACACTCAACGTTAATGGAAAATTTACAGCAAACATTAGGCGGCGCAAACAGTGGAAAAACGACTGGTATGATGTCTCAAACTTGTCAGATAATATTTTGCCGAGTTTATAAAAGGAAAATAAAAGAAAAGAAATCGAAAGAAAAAAGTGAGCATAAGAAAGCGGAAAGATTTGATTTGGGTAAGCAGAAGAAGGTGATATGCATGTAGAGTGAATAGTTAGGAGGAAATGAGCGACGGTAATGCGTAAAGCTTTGAGGGATTGAGGCTACCCTTAAGAGGCTGTGAAGGAGCAAAATGAGTCATTGGAATGAGCTGATAATGACAGAAGACAGAAACAAGTAGTGGTAAGGGAAAAAGAAGCGGTTAACAGTAGAAAAATTTGCAGAAGGTTGACATCAGCGGTCAGAGAGATAGGGGACGATTTAATAAAAAAAGGTTTGAAGTAAATCCCTTAAAAAATAGCTACAACAAGAAATCGAGAACTCTCTTCTCTCTCCAGCGAAGTCTTAAGATTCCACTCAGTTAACTGTTTTGAGCAACCAAATGTCACTGAAATTTTTAAAGCTCCCTCTCTGCCGACTTATTGTTCAAACTCTGTTTTCATTCATTCACCAATCGGACGCCCTAAAAATGCACAACAATACTGAAGAATTTTCTGTTGCTTTTGACAGTTAATGGCAGCTAAATATAGTGTAAATGGTGGTTATATGAAGACTGGCTTCCACACCATTCTACGCTTGAACGAACAGCCAAACAATAGAAGAGTTGGTTGGAGGTGGGGCAAAGCATTTGTTCTGTAGAAATCAAAGGCGTAACTGGCTACAAGAAATGCAGACAAGAATTGATTTAAAATAAAGAAATAAAAACCAAAATAAGTGAGCAAATTGGTATAGCAAATAAAGAAAAAAGGGTGTTAAAAGTTATTTGTTCGAGTAGTTGTGGTGAAAGAGTTTTGCGAAAGACCATATATGCGGGGTAAGAGCGCTAGCAATGGCATTGGTAATGGACAAGATGACAGCTGCATAGCTCCAACGTGCAAGAGTTATGGACACCTTTGCGATAAGTTAGCTTGGAATGGAGTGGTTGGAGGTAAAGATTAGTAGTAAGAAAAAGGGTTCTCTGAAGTGAGGAAGAGTTGAAGTTTGAGTGGGAAGGTTGTCACTAGGAGGAGAGTCAAACAGCGGAATTAGTATTTGGATTTTGGTTAAGTAAGTTTTTGTGATATAAAGAAAATGGGAATGCTTTATCTTGTGGGGTGGAATTCCTAGTCGTTTACTTGAACCCTGAGGCGCGGCAGCTATTTTCTGATAGAAAATTTTTCTCGCTACAATGATGGCCTTAAAATAGGCCGCGAAGAGATTGGATGTCGCGCCGCTCGCTGGGTTAGGAAATCGAGCGAGTATATTCAAAAGTCCTTTGATTCAAATAAAGAAAAGCGCGATAAGGACCAAAAGCTCGGCTAGTCAAGATATGAAAGATGTAATAATAAATACATCCAGTGTTTCAGTCAATAGCCTTGACATGGAAAAAGTCGATAGAAAGTAAAGGAGTCAACGAATAAACCAAATTATTCCTTTCCAGAACCTTTTTTACTGAGAAACGTAAATGAAGTAGAAGGTAATGCTGTAGAGGTAAGAGAGAGGGAGAGATAAGCAAAGGTAGATTGTAGTTATAAATTTGCCTCCAACTGTTTTGGATTCCAAAAAGATAGCCACTGCTGAGAATAGTTGTAAGATCTGGCAAGATTCAACACGAGATTAGGCTGGTTTAAAGACACAAAGATACAACAAAGGAAAATTTTCGCAGTGGGCTCTGGGTAAACTATTTAGACCAGCCCGTAATCTACTCCACTCCAACCTATTTAATTGAAAAGCCAATAGGTCAGCAGGAAGAGCTTAGAGTACTCGTATTCGCATATCGGCTTCCGGAAAAGGAAACCAGATAAGAAGAATCGATACAGAACTTCGTCACTGTCGTCTAATGGTCTTGGATGGTTTAGGTGGCGTTTCAGATGGTATTTTCGCTGCCTTTTCATTGAAATGGTGGCTGTCTGTTTTCTCTATGCTAACGCTTCTCCCTTTTCTGGAGTTTTAGAGAATGTAATCTGACCCAAATCAGCTACGGTTTTGAAAATAACTCTTGAAGGGATTGCAAAGGAACTTTAGACTGGGAATGAAGTTCGCTTGCTTGTCAGTTTCTCGCTGAAAAGATTCGGTTTGTGA
>JAPVRG010261889.1:2446-20559 GCA_029783565.1 Rhagoletis cerasi
TGAGTGTGGTTATTCTGATTTAATTTTTATTTAAGTGAAGACTATAGGTCACTTAAGTCAAAATTAAAAACAAATTAGAATTGATTGGTGAAACCAAAAATTCGAAAATTAAAGTAATTTTGACTTAAATGAATCTGGTGAAACGCAGCCTAAAAGTTCTAATTTGTGAGCGTCTATTTATTTATTCATTTGAGTCTATGGTTACAAAACCTTACAGATTAGAGGTACAATCATGAACTTAAACTAACTAAAAACTAAGAAGAAACCCAAAATACCGGCTATTGGTAATAAGATATAAGTCTCGAGAAAAAAATAGATCTACGAAGGGCGAAGTCTAAGTCTATGCTTCTAGAAATGCTGTTTAACTCATTAAGAGCTCTTGTAATAGGAGCAAAATTAAGGTAATTTGATTTGGTGACTTTTACATAAAACGGAAGATGAAAGCGCAGTGCTCTGTTGGGAATATTAAAGTTTATCTGCTCAAGAAGATCAGAACAATTGACAAGACCACAAACAATGTCGTAGATAAACATTACGGACTGAATAGTGCATCTGGAAGCAAGTGACTTCAAATCTATGAGCATACACCTGGAACCGTATGACGGTAAAGGCTCTACAAAATTAAGCGGTTGGAGAGCGAAGCGAATGAATCTTTGTTGAACTCTTTCGATTCTATGGGAATGTTTAGATTAATTTGGATTCCAAACAATTGATGCATATTCCAACTTTGACCTAACTAGAGAGTTATAAAGCGTTTTTCTAGTATAGGGATCTTTGAAGTCCTTAGCATGGCGCCGCAGAAAAGCTAAGTTAGAATAGGCCTTCGGTACAATAAAGTTAACGTGGTTAACGAAGGAAAAACCTGAATCAAAAACAACCCCGAGGTCTAAGAATTCATCGACAGTAGATAGCTGAACATTAGAAAGACTATAAGCGGATGCTATTGGAGTTTGTATTTTAGAAAATGTCATATGGAAGCATTTATTAATATTAAGAGATAATTTATTTCTATAACTCCAGTCTATTAGATTATTTAAATCACTTTGCAGAAATGAAACATCCGATAAGCTAGTGATTCTTCTGAACACTTTTAAGTCGTCTGCATAAAGCAAAAACTTTGAGTGATGAAAACAGGCCCCAATGCCATTAATGAAGAGAAAAAATAAAAGAGGACCCAGAATGCTACCCTGAGGGACACCAGAGGTGGCTTCAAAGCGGTACGATTGAGTATTTTCTATTTCTACAAATAAGATTCTTTTAGCAAGGTATAACCTAACCCAAATTAAGAGCGAGTAATGAAAGCCCAGGCTTTCAAGTTTCCGAAGTAAAATACTGTGCGAGACAGTATCAAAAGCATTTGAAAAACCAGTGTAGATAACGTCCACTGGGAATCCAGCTTTAAAAGACGAAATGCAAAATTCTGAAAATGTTGTTAGATTGGTTACTGTAGAACGCCCAGAAACAAATCCATGCTGATGTGGATCAATTATGCCCTTGATAGCAAAGACTAACTTTTCTTTCACTACTTTTTCGAAAATTTTTGAGCGGCAAGTAAGCTTAGATATCGGTCTGTAATTCTTTACATCATTTTTATTACCAGACTAGAAAATCGGAGTAATGGACGCAATCTTCCAACGATCTATGAAAACACCTGTAGACATTGAAAGATTGAAGATGTATCTTAATGGCACACAAAGCGAATAGCTACATTTCTTAATCACATTTCATCGAAGGTTTCAGGGAAGATATGCCATTAATTATATCCAACTTGGAAACTGATAAAGACCCAAAGTCTACGACTTGTGATAAGCAATCAAAACTCGGGTTAAACGTACTTTCATCATCTCTTACAAAATTAGACTTGAAAAAATCAGCAAAAAGATTTACAGTGTCTGACAAACTTTCAGCGCATTTCTCATTTAGATACACCTCCATTTGGAACATCCTCCAGTGCTTTCTGTCAAAAGAGCACCACGAGTGGCGAATGAGATAGCTTTTTTTCTAAGACTTTTATACTATAATAACAAAAGTCTTTCCAACTATCTTGCTTACTATCTTTCAATTGTCTTACAAAAGACTTTCAACTATCTTAGCCATAATTGCCCTGTAAGTGAAATTTCCCAAAGTTTATTATAACAAAGTATAGAAATAATCCAACATTTGCAAAGCAAGGAGAGTGAAATAAGTCAAAGCAAAGAACAAAGCAATCAGCGTATTCACAAGATGTCGTAAGCGCCATAATGTCATAAAGTCGTAAAATTTTCAACGTTAAATAGCAGTTGAAGTGGTTTTAGGGGATTCGTAGAGTGTAATAAGAGCTGGAAGTATAATTTTTATCAGTTTAAAAACATTTCGGTGTATTATTAAAAGTATTTTAACCGTTAAATTCAGGAAACAGAGTTTTTATTTCTCTATTGATTTGTTTCGCTTTCTTTTCATTTTACGAACTTCTTTTTTCCGCCACACAGTGGTGTAAGACCCAAATCTATCTGATTTATATTTTTTTGTTTAATCATATCTCTTGCACCTTTTTTTCTATTATTTAACCACTAAAAATAATTAAATTTGGCTGCATCAATGACTTAACCGGCATAGTTGATATTGTCCTGAGCATCATACCTTTTTTTGAACGCAGCTAGTGGTCTATAAAATGTTCATATTTTAACCATTCCTATATCTATTTAATAGCTTATTTTGATATTTAAGAATCGCCAACAAAAGTTAGTGTTAGCAAAGTTGTATTTTACAAAATTCAAAATGACAAAAGTTAAATTGTGCGCACTATTTCCAAAAATTGTTTATGGGAGAATGTTTACTAAGACTTAAGCTTTCCATAACCATTAATACATTTTTGCACTTTATGGTACTTTTCGATATATTCATGTTTGAAACGGGCAATGTAAAAGTCTTTTCCAGCGAATTTTGGGACTTTTTATATATTATTTCTGAATAATTATTGTGTATATTGTATCTAAAATATACATGTATGTATGTGTCGGATCCGTTGTCAACGTGTCAAATAATAATGGATTGCTTGAGCAAAACAAAACGTTAAACCATTAAATGCCATGTTCTATTAAAAATTACTGATTTCCTAATATTTATGTTCGCCCTATTGAACCGGCATTTTGAATTTTTAAAATCTGACTTCAGCTTCGTAATAACCGAAAACCTTTGCATACTATAATTTATGAAAACACGTTGATTTCTTAATTTTTGTGTTAGCCATATTGGATGCGCCATTTTGAATTTTTGAAATCTTACTCCAGATTCGTACTCAGCGACCTCAAAAACATATGGGAGCAAAGTGATGTCAAT
This sequence comes from Rhagoletis cerasi, assembly GCA_029783565.1. Lineage (NCBI taxonomy): Eukaryota > Metazoa > Arthropoda > Insecta > Diptera > Tephritidae > Rhagoletis > Rhagoletis cerasi. Next base: position 5,765 of record JAPVRG010261889.1, read on the forward strand.
TTGTAACAGAGCTTCTTTGAGCAAATAGTTTCGTCCACCCAGATTTTTAATTCAGACCACTGTACGCCACCTGAAAACGGATATCTTAATTTTAAAATAACTCAAGTAGCTTAGTCATTTGTTAAATTGCGACTTCCTCGCGAACAAAAAAAAAACAAACAAAAACAATCGAATCAATATCAGTCACCTGCTCATGCATATTCATATCATCATTAACCTTCACCGCTAGACTAGCTAAGCAGCAGCGCAACAACTAGTCGCGACAAAGTGCGCCCGCCAGAAAGTCCTTCACACATTCTTCCCGCCATCATGGCATACTGCAACAGCACTGCTTGTTAAAGTCATTCATCTTATTTGCGCTCATCAGTGTTTCAGAGTTAAGCCAATGGCAAGAGTTTGTGACAAAATAGATCTACATATATGTACATACATATATCTAAGCTTCCACTTATATACTAGCCACGTACATAGTCGCTTCGCATGGCTGTCTGCCGGTCAAATGCCGTTTGTCAGCCGTTATCCTTTGTTGACACAAACTGTCACAATTACAAGTTTATTTTACTTCGAAGTGATTTTCTGATATTTTTCCAAGGTTTTTTGTTTTCTGATTTGGCTTTCCTTTTCGATTTTGTTCGCTTTTTTCCACAGCGTACACGTGTCGCTGTCATACACTGATTTAAGTGATATTTATGCTGCTGCGATGGTTGAAGTGATAAAGCGTTTATAAAATCACTCCAGTATTAAATGATATGGTGATAGTAGTAACCACTGTTAGTGCGGGTTAGTGCTAGCAAAAGTTTTTTGAAGAGCGTATGACAAGTGATTCTATTTGGCTGATTAATTATTTAAAAAAAAATTGATTTTATCCTCGAGGAGAGCTTTAGCTTGTTTTCCCTTTTTCTTGATTAGTATCATTTTGTTGGTGAACTGGAAAATAATCACGTGTTTTTTTGGGTAACCTTTTAATCATTAAATACTATTATTTGAACCTTTTTAATAATTAATAATTAATTACTTCAAAAAAAAATAATGAATTAATTAATTAATTTTATTTGCATGATTATTTGGTTATTTTTAATTATTTTCAATTATTTTTGAATTTTTTAATATTTATTTAATTATTTTTCAATTATTATTGAATTTTTTAATTACATGATTAATATAATTATTTGATTATTTTTAATTATTTTTGATTTTTTCAATTATAAGATTAATAAAATTGTTTGATTATTTTTGATTATTTTCAATTATTTTTGGTTTTTGATTTCAATTTTATGATTTATTTCAACTTGTGAATAATACATTGCAACGTAGTTAGTATACATATGATGAGAATCAATACAGTAACATAAGATAAATGCACAAGACTAATAAAAAAAAAGAAAAAAATTCATAAAAAAGCACTGGTTGCTTTGTTATTTTATTTGCTAATTTTCAAAACTAACTTATGAAAATTTGTCTCCCAAACTCAGCTTCATCTATTTGGAAAAATAATTAAAAATAATCATATAATTCGAAATAATCAAATAATAAAAAACAATCAAATAGTTAAAAACAATCAAATAATTAAAAATAATCAAACAATTAAAAAAATAATTTGATAAATTTTGAATATTTGATTATTCCTAATTATTTGATTATCTTTTTAATGGCAATTAATCATGATTATTTTTAATTATAATTAATTATTAATTGCTGGGTTATGTAAGAAAATTAAAATAATCATTAAAATTAAAAAATGCTAAAAATTTTAATGATTATGATTATCTTTTTAATGGCAATTAATCATGATTATTTTTAATTATATTTAATTATTAATTGCTGGGTTATGTAAGAAAATTAAAATAATCATTAAAATTAAAAAATGCTAAAAATATTAATGATTACTAATCGTAATGGAAATTTAACAGCTCTGGTTTCAAGTATTCGCCCACTGACTCTACATCTGGCTTTTGAAAAATCTAATATTATTATAAAGTAAAAGAAACTTGCTTTGATATTTCTTCATTCACTAACTAGCCTCTGTACTAAGTATCCTACTTTACTTAAATTTCAATTCATTTTAATTAATTTAATTTGTTATCATAACTTTTTCTCCAACTTTTTAAAATATGATCATTTTTATTTATTCCTATATCTTGTCTCTCCTCGCCACGCGCACCAACCTCAAACAAATTACCATTGCTCCATCACCTCGGCGACTAACTCATAAATTTCAACTGCTAACCAGCACTGGTCTGCGAATGTGACACTTGCCGCGCGTAAATCTCTGCCACCAGCTACACTAACAATATCCTGTGTTATATATAACATGTATACATACAATGTATACATATGAAAATCAGCACTTTCATGAAAGGAGGAAAGTAGGAAATGGAAGTAAATAAAACGAAAAAAGTTGCACGAATGGATAAAAATTTAGAGGGCAAGAGGCAGAAGCAGCTCTTCATTGGAGATCAGAAATATGAGGTCCTTCTTTTTGGGCTTCAAACTCAGACGTTTTGCTATCGAAAATCGTTTCAGGTCAATTCTGTTTCAATCAGATTTGAAATTTTCATTGGCTACATTATTATATTGAGTGTCTTGTTGGACTTAATCACAACAACGCCCAAAAAAAAATTTAATATGCAATTAAAAATGTATATAAAATAAAATATGCTAATACCCTAAGCCGTTGAGCGTAGGATTGGCATGAGCTTACTAAGTAAATATATGCGAGAAGTTAAATTAAAAAAATTAATGTCAATAGAAATATATTTACCTATGACAATATTACGATAACGATATTTATAACGATAATTTTATCCATGACATTACGGAAAACGAAAAAAATCAGGGACCGAAAATAATCGCTAAATATCATGATTTTTATTTTTTCGATCAAAACATTATCGTTATTTTCGATTTTTATTTTTTCGATTAAAAAATAATCGTTATTTTTGATTTTTATTTTTTCGATCATAAAATAATCGTTATTTTGGATTTTTATTTTTTCGATCATTTTGAACCGTTATAACGGATACTGCTTTCTTATGCCCGCTTCAAATCTTTTATAATCGAAAAAATAAAATAGATTATATTTAATCGAAAAAATACAAATGATAATTTAACAGTTAAAATTTAAAGATCATAACCGTTACGGTCCCTGAAACAAATACAAGAAGCATACAGTTATCGGTGTCAATACCGATAACAACATATTTCGATAACGAATAACAATAATCGAAAGTATATATGTATATATAAAATTCATATCAATAGCAACAAATATCGATAACTATACCTACACACGATAACGTTGACTACACCGATAATACTATCAATAGCAACTATCTCAACAAAAATATATGTCCAAATTCATATCGATAACCACATATATTATCGATGTCGCAATATCAGTGCCTATACCAATAACATTGCCGATAACAACAATCAAAATGAAAACCATACGTTCGTTAAAGACTTCGCAGCATCAGATAGATAGTAGTAAACATTTTTAAATTTTTACAGACTCGTGGAAAAAAATTACACACATGCTTGCCAATTCTTCAATGCGCAAAAAAACTCTACGATAGCTGGAGCAATGTTAGAAAATTAAAAATAAATGTAAGCGCGCGGAGAAATATGAATAAGGTATGCAGATGAGTGGAAAAAAATCTGATAAAAAATAAACTATGACCAGTGTTACCAGCTCACGCGAACCACAGACACATACTTACCGTGGAAAAGAAAGCACAAACGTGCAAATAATACGAGTATGTGAGTTTTGTTATATGTGTGTGTGTGTGTGCTCGCGTGCACTATAGCAATTGCATATTTTTAATTTGCGCATTTTTCTCAACTTTATCCAGAATTGTGTTACTTTTTTCTGCATTTACCCCTTCAACCTCGCTTTAACATTTCTAACAACCTCCTCCCCCCTGCCCCTACCTTAGTTTTTGCTTTTGACCGCACTTGTAATTTTTCAACATTTTGTTCTCTCTTCTTGCAGCTGCTTCTAGTTACCGGCGGTTGAGGGAAGGCGCACAGGTGCTAAACTACAGCAGTGGTAACTCGAGTTGAACATTGATTACAGCTGTTTCTTTGGCGCCTCGGATTCGCCTGGCAGTTGGCGATTTGCGGCTTGGCTGGTGCGAAGCTGGGTGGAGTTTTGGTTGCCTGCATCGCATATTTTTCGCAACTAATGCGCATCGAATGATAGGAATATGAAATTATAAGTTTTGCTGTGCATATTTGAGTTTAGGAAAAGTGCACTTATATATAAGTAGATAACTGCAACTCCACTAAAAATTCATGAATTTGAATAAATCAATTTTTTATATAAACTTTTGTCCGCGGCCCGGCCCGCGTGGTATACGGTTCAACGTTACGCCAGCAAAGTTGACTTACATAAATTTTTGGAAACGTGGCAACTCTTTTATGAAATGCTTTCAAAATAATTTGGTGTAAGTATGTAAGATACAGTAAGGATGGTAACGGTTATGATCTTTACAATAAAAATCCCAATTTGACCGTTAAAATTGGATTTTTATTTTTTCGCTCAATTTTTTAACCTTATTTCTTAATTTTATTTTTTCGATCATAAAATAACCGTTATTTTCAGCTTTATTTTTTAAATCATAAAAGATTTAAATATCTACATACGCATTCTTTTTTATTAGGGTTAAAATTAATAGAAAAAAATAAACATCCAAAATAATGATTAATATTTATCAAAAAAAAGTTACAGATTCGCGATCAAATTTGATCGAAAAAATAAAAATCCAAATTTAACGAATTTTTTTAATTGAGAAAAAAATTCGAAAATAACGGTTTTGCAATGATTCAAACATAAAAAACTTGGCAAATTGATTCTGAGTTTCTAAACTGGTGGCAACCCTCTTAAAAAATACTTTCGAAATAAGGACTTCTTAAAACTCTCTCGCTTGAAACCCATATTAAAATATTTCATTTAAATAGTTAATTGAATTAATATTGAGTTTCTATACAGGTGGCAACCCTAGTCAAAACTATTTTCGAAATAAGGCTTTGGTAAACCTCTCTCGCTTGACACCAAGATTAGAATATTTCATTTCACTTGGTGATTGAATTGCTACTGAGTTTCTAAACAGGTGGCAACGCTCGTCAAAAATATTTCGAAATAAGCCTTTCTTAAACCTTTCTCGTTTGATACCCATATAAAAGTATTTTTTTTACATTTTAATTAAATTGAGTTTGCATTTCTAAACAGATGGCAACCTCATCAAAAATATTGTAGAAATAAATAAGTTTTGAGCGCCTTACGTTTGAAACCGACATTCTTGCAACATCTTGTTTAACTTATTAGTTAATTGATTTTAACTTTTAAAAAAGGTGGTAACTATCTTCAAGGCATGTCCTATATATTAATCCAGGTCGTAGTTTACCCACGTGCCAAATTTAATTGAAATACGCCAAGCCGTTTTAGCGTGTAAGAGCAACAAACATATGTAACTACACACTCGCAAACTTTCACATTTATACTCGAAATTAGTGGGATTTCATTAATTTCAGAACTAATGCTATCCGCAGAGGTAGTCACAAACGTTTTCAGATATAAAAATTTTTGCATGCATATGTCTTCCCTCTCTCCGCTCTTAGTCAACAAATCCTTTCTCTACATAAATACATACATATAAAGAAAGAACATGCACATATTTATTTACATATGTTATTGTTTATTTTTTATAGCAAATATACAAGCTTTTAGTCAATTATTGCTGCTGGAAAAAAATGTTTGCATGTTATGTCGCACATTTGCAAGGAAAAAAATCTCAAATTGCAAGTAACCGAGACTTGTTCTTTCACATCTTCATACACACACATGTACTTATTTGGCGTTGTAGTATACATTTTTGTTAGTTAGGACGTACTTTTTTGGTTACGTTTGGTTATCCAGCAAAAGGTTACGAAATGTTGGAAAATTAATTTTAATTTGACAGTGGAAATTTTTTCTGACCAACAAACGTATGCTCATACGTTTATACTTTAGTAAACAAATGTATTATATTTATATTTTTTTGTATTTTACTTTTTCCTTCTTTCTGCATGCTCGTTAGTCACTCGAGAACGGTGGCGCTGAAGAAAAGTCGAATTGTGTGTGGAATATTTGAGTTGGTCGCGAATAAAGTTGATATTTTTTCAGCTAAAAATTCTAATTAGTGAATTTTTTGCAAATATATAAATGAACTAAGTAAAATATAAATAATTAAATTGCGAAGTCCATGGAGAACAAAGAGGTGGTGGTGGTAGCATGCTGCTTGGACATAGTAGACGCTTGCGATAACACGAAACACTCTCTAATAGACAATTGTGTTCGACGGAAAGGCGTTAATGCAACCACATGCCTGAAGGAAAGCAAACGTCTTTTAATCTAGAACCATTACATCCACTCCATGTAGTACAGTAAATAGTCAGATGCTTAGCTACAAAACGATACCCGCCGGCTGGAGTGATCTCCCCTCTGCTGTGAACCATCGTGGTAGACGAACTACCTCCACTTCTTATTGAAAACAGCTTCGATCTTCAGGGCCACGCGGACGATATTGTCATCCTAATCATAGAAAGGTTTGAATACATTATCCCAAACCTCCCGCAGAATGCGCTGAATATAATCATCAAATCGTGCAGTAAAAACTGGTTACACGTACGCATCAAGAAAACTAACATATGTGGTGATCTCTCCAGGAAAAGGAAAAGGCACAGATTACTTGAACCTTTCCTTCAAGCAGAAAAGATATACTACTCTAAATAGGTCAAATATCTGGGAGTTATCCTTGATAACACGGAATCCGCCCCTAGATAAAACTTTTCAAAATGCCAAGGCTTCCGTCTGCACCTGCTGGAAGCTAATGGGCCGAAACTGTGGCATCAGCCCTAAACTGTCCAGGTGGTTGCATGATGTCGTCTCCAACCCCATTCCAACTTATGCTGCGCCCATCTGGTGGAAAAAGGCAGAAGTAATACTTCTACGCAGACCAAGCTCAGCAAACTACAACGACTAGTCGGAGTGGGCACCACTGGCGCGATAAGGAACACACCGAACGCGACTCTTGAGACGGCTATTTCACCTCTTTCTTTTACACATTATAATGAAGAAAGCGGCTCTACCGTTTACAGCAAGGCTCATCACAGGGGACAATATAGAAGACAAGTAGCTTATACGCCCTTCCAATCTCGGGGTCATAGAGCAAGGGGAATGGCTGCGTATAATTTGTAGACCTGCGCTTTCCCAAATTCAACTTCACACAAAATTTCAAGTTCTTCTTACCCAGCAGAAAAAACAGGGACAACTTACGACCTTAACCTCGGAAGAACAGCCGTATTTGGTACACTGACGGCTCCAAGACTGACCACGACGTCGGTGCAGTAGTCTAAGGCATATCAACCCAGAAGGCGCCTTTTCACCAGCACGGGGCAAGTTAACTCAGTCTTTCAGGGCGAGGTTCACGCCATCTACACACACACTCTACATATACACACACTCTGACAGCAGAGCGGCGCTCCTCGCTTTTAAAGAGCATGAGGTGACGGTAAAGCTGGTGGGGGACTGCCTTCAGCTTTTAATACTCATCGCATTCAGGAATCGGTTTTACTCATTTGGTTACCGGAACATAGTGGGGTCATAGGCATAAGGACAGTTAACACAACGACTGTTTGGTCACAACAATTTACGACAATTGACCGGCAACTGCGACTCATGTTTGGGATCCAAAATCATGTATCCATCTTCTGGGCAAAACCAGGGACCAGCAATTGATCTGTGTGATATCTTATGAGCTTACCTAACTAGGGATGGGTAAATTCAATATTCGAAGCTTCGAGATTCGAATTTTAGCTCCGAAATGGCGAATTTTTGAAATCGAACTTTGTGATGCTAAAATTCGGATAAAATCGAACTTTTATAGAAAAAAATCGAATTTGCACAAAAGCAACTCTGCAACTTTCTTCTTTTTAATTAAGTTTGGCATCGCTGTGTGTGAAAAACGGAAAATACATCGATGTTTTTTGGGATGTTATGCATCGATGCATATCGATGTATCGTATATAAAAATTGATATTTTCGATGCATCGAATGAATTAAAAATAAACAAGAAAATGGAACAATCGTAACTTCGATAAGTGTTTAAGTATTTACTCACAGTGAAATTTATTAATTGATTTAAATAGTTACGAATCCCAGTTATACAAATAAATTCTAGTGCCGTTTATAAAAATCGATATTTTCGATGCATTGAATGAATTAAAAATAGGCAAGGAAATTGAGCAATCGAAACTTCGATAACTGTTTAAGTATTAACTAGGGACACACCCAAAATGAGAAAAAACTTATTTGTCGTTTATTTTTGATTGTGAAGCTCAGAAGAGCGATGCGGATAATTAATCACATTAATGTAAGTTCAATTGAATCTCTTTCGATTTGAGATATCATGCTTTCAAACAAATTTTTAAATTTTCTGTAAAAAAATTTTGGAAAATTCGAAAAAATTCGAATGAAATCGAATTCGCACCACCCAATTTCGAATCGAATAATCGAATGGTTGGGCAATGTTCGAAATTCGGAAAAAGTCGAATTTCAACCATCTTTACCCATCCCTATACCTAACCTAACTCATTTTAAGACAAAATGAAAAAGTAAAATCTTACTCAAAAATTTTTTGAAGTTATCGGTTATTTTTGCTTCTCATTTTTAATTTAAATTAAATTTTTTTATTGTACGGTTTTGAGACTTTCCCCAAGTCCCTTCGGTGGTTTTCGGAATGAATCACTCAGTTTTTGGGAGATGCGCCAAGCGATATTGTGGAGCACCGGTTATATATTTCGCTCAAAAAGTGGGTAGGCGCTGTGGCCAATGCTGAAAGACATACAGAGACCCGAGAGTAGTGATGCGTCAAGCTAGCTGAGCATGATTTAGGATGCTATCGATTAACTACTTTAGTAGGTTTTGCTATGCGGCATTTGAGAAGTGCATCTGCATATATAGTTTCTTATATGAAATTTTTGCAGATGCAGCTTTGCACATATTTGTGTATACGTGCTTTATATCCGGTTTGGTACCAGTTGATTGGGGGTATAGCATATCTTTAGGCATTAGGTGGCATTAGTCGCATAAACACGGAATTTTTCGAAAATTCCACTTTTTTTTTATTTATTCGAGATTTTTCGTGACATTACGAAATAAAAAAATCAGTTTTACTTTCTCAAAACATAATAGTCAATAGTACACTACAGTTTCTAACTTTTTATTATAAAATGCCAATACAAAATTCCCTCATCTACCAAATTATTTTTATTCATTATTTTTTTTTCAAATCGCCATAAGTGTCTAAATATGTGCACTTCACCAAAACAAAAAACATTTTATCGCGCATTCAAAATTGACTCGCAAAAGTCAATTTAACATTAACACTGCAATGTGCCCTCATTACCCCCACCCCTTCCCATCGACCGATCCACTTGCACATCCTTTCCTATTCCATGCACATTGAATAGCGTACAATTTCTGAACATTTACGTTCATTATCCTTTTGATTAAGGCAAAAAAGACAAAGTTTTCGCCAAAAAGACGAAAAATGAAGCAAACATCAAATTTATGCTGATGATATCCTTTGGCGATGGCAATCAAACGTGAAAAAGTGAGCAAAATGAACTCTGAGCGGCGACCAACGCGTCAAATGATAAATCGAAATAAGCGGTGCAAAAATTAAAAAACCGACGGATGAACATGCACACAACCAACTAAAGGCCTAACAACAACAGCAACAACAATCGCAATCGAAAGGACGAAAGGCGAAAGGCGAACACATCATTTAGACGCAAATTTTTTAAGCAGGATACTAGCACAATGCAGACTTTATGAGCGGCATAGAGTGGGTACTGTTGTTGTTGTCGTTTTAGTTGATTTTTTGGCAAAAATAAGTGGCTGCTGCTGCTACTGATGACAGCGCATTTGCAGCTGATGAGGACATTGATGGCGCTGCTGATGACCAGTGGTGGCGCCACCATTGAAACACCGACCATCACACATACACAGGCGACCGGCGTATAATGAAAAGTTAATGCTTATATGCGTCTGTGGATATGAGCATATGAGCACTGGCCAACACCACAAAGCGCGACAAACAAAGAAGTCACAAAATGAACAACCAAAATCAACGAATTAAAAACACAAAACCAAAGAAAAAATAATCGCCAAAATTTCAACTGCGCCTGCTGGAGAAGGGTGCGGGTGAATGTGCGGGTGCGGTTGACTGCCAACCACCAATGCTGGCAGCGAGGCTGAGTACTGCTTTAGGCAGTTTTTTTCTTTTGCTGGCAGTGGGTAGTTTGGGTAGCGGTTGCGATGAGCTGGAGGTATTTTGCGCTAGCTGCTGGCGAAAATTTGGCATTTTATAACGACGCGAAATGGCAAAAACACACAAAATGTGTGCGAGCAAGAGAGGGAGGTGTGGGGGGCAGGGGTATGAGTATGTGAAAGAGGAACATGTGGAAAATTTAGACTAACAACAGTGACCGCGAGCAGGCACAGAAGGGTGTGGGTACCATGCTTAGCTTTATAGGGTGGTCGTGCGGTGGCAGGTCTCGAGAGTAGAAGAAAAGCTTGTCGACTTTATAGGGTTAGCGCGAACGGCTGACCAACGCAGCGGCTCGAATAAACGTCGTGGCAATGGTGATGATGATGACGACTACGACGACGATGCATAATAACCATTCATCAGCCGCATAGACAGGTGAGCAGCGCCACAGCAGCATACAACAAACAAATGTACCGAACACAAACGTCGAAAAACAGTTAGGAGGCAAAAGCACAGCGGTAGAGAAGATGGAGCATAAAGAGGAACTTAAAGCGAACAAACGAATAGAGCAACACTCATTTGCGACGCCCACTGTAGCGGAGCTTGGGGCTAGGGCTGGTAGAAATACAGTCAAATATTTTTCTGCACTCACATACCGCGCCCACCTCCACTTCCACGTTTATTTTACATTTTGCCTACTTTTTTTTTTTGGAAATTTAACGCGCATTTTGTATTTGGCGCGCACAAATTCGCATTAATTTAGCACTGCACCGCCATCGCCGCACGCTCTACCCCCATATACCAAACTCACTGCCTAACACTTGGCGTTGCAGCTGGTGGGCGGAAAATAGCGCCGAAAAGTAGGCAAGCACATGTGTGCGCGCATGCAAATATTTATGCAACGTGAAGATACAAATTTTTAAGTTTCTTTTTAGGCGCTTAAGCAAATAAAAGCAAGTCGCCCTGGAGGCTTTTGAATGTGACTGAATATGCGATTGTCTGGTCGAGTTAGGGTGTGGTAGACAGCAAGTGGAATGGGACAGAGGAATGGCATTTGCATGGAGCGTACAGAAGTGCTGTTTGCCCCTGACTCTGTCCGCCGCGGCGCCTTGCTCGCGCTGCTCTTTTGAACCGTTGAGTAAACATTTTAGTTGGAAAAATTTCGACGCGGCGGCTTTGTCTGTCTGTGTCTTTTATAAGCGTCGAGCATTTAAGTTAAACGCAATACCAGGCGCTAGCCTGTGCGCGTAAATCGAATGTTCCACTTCACATCGGTAGAACCAAAATGTGGCGGTGGAGCGAGGGAGAGAGTTTCAAGCAGTGGTGAATTGCTTTATGCAGCTTCGTCTCTTATAAAGTGCAAGCGATTCTATTACTTGTGAAGCCAACCACATTGCGGATTTTATGCAGTTTTTCAAGTAAGGTGATTTCAATGGAATCTTTCACAGCATAAATAGTTATCCCTTTGATAGTGGTTCTTTTATAAACTCTTTTATAAATGTTAAATGAAAGCGAATGTTTTCAACCGAGCGAAGTATCAGAAATATTAAAGTAATAAGTCTGTTCCAGTTAGTTCAGCATTTGCAAAATTTTAAAGGAAGCTGTTCCCATACGCCAATGATTTTTTCAAAAGATATTGACAAATAACTGTAAAAGGTACCAAAAAAAAACGTTTGAAAAAAGAATGGGTATTGTTTTCGTGTTTAGCGACCCGAAATTAGCTGGGAAGACATTTTTTTTTCTCAGGTTAACACGATTTCGTCAAAATTTGTAGTGTACTAGAAGCGATGTCTTAACTCTTTACCCGTATAGTGGTGCTACCATATTTATATTAATATTTATTTCTACGAGGATTTTATAAAGTATTTAGCCGCAAGGTGGCCGCGTCATTTTATAATAGAAGCGATCACCTGATTGGCTTGTGCTTAAAACTCGTTACCTATAGGATGGCATTGCTATACGTACATTATAATACAGTGGTCGAAAAAATTACAGCCACCCCACATATTGAGTTTTCACAATTTATTCTTTATTTAATTTTAGTTATCGAAGTGAAACTTCTTTGCGCTCGTTGGGCTGTAATTCCAATATCGAATGAAACGAAAAAGCGACAAGAAAAGGGAGGGGATGGCGCGCGTGGTAGGGCACTCGGACGGAAGGAGACATGGGAGAGAAACGAAAACGCGACAGATTCGGAGTAGGAAAAAACGAGAGAGGGGTAGCATGTAATCGATACATTTATCGATAAGTTTATCGATTTTTCAATCGTAATATTTATCGATATTTTTGTCGATATAATAATCGATAGTCTTAGCGATATATTTATCAATATAATAATCGATATTGTTATCGATATTTTTATCGATAGTGCTATCGATATAATAGTGAATATTGTTATCGCTATATTTATCGATTAAGTTATCTATTTTGCAGTCTTTATATTTATCGATACATTTTTCGATGTTGTTATCTATATAATAATCGGTATTGTTATCGATATATTTATCGATATATTAATCGATATTTTTATCGATTATATTTATTATTAGGTATGATATGCGATGTTATAGATTAAAATATAACCTTAATCACTAGCCTGTCTTTTTATTCACAATTTCAAACCAACGAACGACAGGTATTGATTATGACAAACTAGATATGTGACATAAGTTTCACTTCGACAGTGTGGGCCAGGCGCACTTAATTTTTTTTTATAAAAATATATTCTATTCTTTAGCAAAAACAATATAGTAAATAGATAAATTTTGAGAACTACTTGAGAAAACGGCACTTAGAAAGATTTTGAGTATGCAGTTTTGTAGGACCTCTGATTAAAAAGTAATTACAAAAAAAATGTATCTATGTAAAATTTTTTCTTTGTTTGTTTGTTTGGGTCTATAAGGGAACTGTAGAACTCTTTATTTCTTGTAAGTTGATCGTATCAGAACTGTTTTTGCTGAAAAAAGGCTTGCTGTGTGAAGTTAGCAAGCGATTTTTGTTTTTTTAGCTTTTTTGGGTTAAATTAACAGAACTATTGAAAATTTGATTATGGAACTGTAGCACTATTGCTTTACTGTCAGTAAAAAGTAACTTTAACAAAAAACGCTCGCTAACTTTACACGAGCGTTTGGTTAATAATACCGCCAAAAACGCACTTTATCCATCAATTGGCTCGAAACCTAACTTTTTGCACACTTCTTTAAACTAATAGTCGGCAACTATTTCCTGATGAAAACAAATCGTATGTACACTCATATATAAATGCATAGATTTCTCACTAAACTAATGCATTTATACATAAAAGTACACCGGTTTTGTTTATAATAATAATACAAAATCACTTTTCTACACAGCAAAGGTAAATTTTTACAAATCGGCACTTGTTCACGAACACTTTTCCAAACACTTTTCATTATTAAAATGCACACTTTCGCACCCAAGCACCTCAGTATCTTACACATTCACTGAATATTATATATTTTATGCTTTTTTTTACATATTTTCTAAATTTAAATAAACATTTCCAGCCACTTTAACAAAATAACTGAACAAAAATTCATATTTGCCGCTTTTCTTCTGTTTTGCTTGTGTTGTTCGTATTCGGGCGGAAATGAAAAATTTGCCGCGGACAGCTTCAAAACGGAGACGAATTCCTGCTGCAAAATTTTCAGAGACGGCCAAAGTTGGCGCGGAACATTTTCAAAGTTGTCCCTTCTTATAGATTTACGTTCTTTGGTATCTCTAAAACAAGCGTTTTCATGGCAACCCAATATAAAAAAATATGGAGCAGGGTTGCGTGATTTCGAATTAGTCAAATCACAAATTCACAAATCAAATTTATTTCTGAATTGAAAGTTGCACCAAATCCTAAATAAATTTTATTTGTGATTTGATTTGTCAACCAAATAATAAATAAAATTTATTTATGATTTGATTCGACGGTGAAATAAGAAATCAAATTTATTTGTGATTTAATTTGTCAACCAATTTCGAGATTTTTGGGACTATTTCGGGATTTTCGGAACTTCTTTCAAGTTTTCAGGATTCCCAAACAAATTAACTCGCGATACGAACCAAATGACAAATTTTATTTCTTATTTGGTTGACAAATCAAATCACAAATAAATTTTATTTCTTATTTGACCAACAAATCAAATCACAAGTCAAATATATTTTTTAATTAACGGCGGATTTTAAATCAAAAAGGATTTGAAATCACGCAACCCTGATATGGATTTTCATGCGTTTTTTTGGACGTCACATTTCATTTGGAAGTGTTATTTTAAGACCGAACTATTAAAATAAATCGCAGTGAAGCACACAGATCAGAAAGAGCTTTTATTTTCTTCCAGTCAATAAAAATTTATAGAAAGCTTTAAGAAGTTTCTCTCACAGTATATATTTTGCTCGTGACTGATATATGTATGTATATGACTCAAGCGCCTAGTTTTATGCTTCTTTTTTTAATTTGTGCAACTATCT
>JAPVRG010261932.1:6578-20381 GCA_029783565.1 Rhagoletis cerasi
ATTTATGTAGGTAGATTAGTGAAAAAAATGGTAACAAGAAGTTAAGAAAAAATATTTTTTCAAAGAGCGTGACACAATAACCGTAAATTCTTGAAAGTACCAAATGAAGACGAATGCCTCGATAGATGCAAAGAAACTATAATTTCAGAACGTAAAATAAAGAAAGCACAACGCCAAAATCGGGTTGTGTGCAAACCAAATTTGACAAGAGATGACGGAACATCGTTCCAAAAATGTATCATCCCTATCTACATATGTTGGCATACGTACGTACATAGGTACGCCATTTTTATATGCAAATTAACACTAACACTACAACTAACTGTAACTTTCAATATTTCAGATATCAAGCAATTAAAAAAATTTAAATATCCCATATATCATAGTGGAGGTAAAACTCACTTCTAAAAATAAGCATATGAACATTCTTTAATGTAAGGAATATTAGTTCACCATGTATTCAGTATAAGTTAAGCCAAAGGCCATTGTAGCCAGTGCTTTAATGTATAGGTAGAATAACTATTTATAATTATTTTTCTTCTAAATAAATAAATAAATAAAAATATATGCACATACATATGTATGTATTAATGTTTAAAGCTAGTTACCAATTTGTAACTGTGAATTCAAAATCATGTCATCAATTGAAAATAACACAGGCCTACAAAATGTGAAAAAAGTTCAGACCCTAGGACAACCTTATACTTTCCCAAAGTTTATTGGTGCTCAGAATCTGAATCCGCCATCAGATTTGCTCCATTAGCTCAGGTTTTTGGAGATTATTTTATTATAAAAATCATAACGGTTATGGTCCCTGGTTAGGGTAATCTTTGGTTATTTACTGGATGTTGATTTGAAACAAGGATCTCACTGAAAGACAAGTGTGGTGAAGACGTCATTTAACATATGGGCGATGGCTATCCAGCGGTGAAAAAAAACACCTTTATGCAATGAAGGAATATTTTAGCCAAATCTATATTTATTTAGTCGAATACGCCCCATTCGTGCCTTTGGAAAGGCCAGGAGCCTACATCGTGTACATATACACGAGATTTATAAATCTCCAAATAACTAATTGGCCTGCAGGTAAGCAGCATCAGATAGCCACTGGTCGGATAGATATATTTATACACATTCTTATCTAGGTTGGCTATGCCTGTTCTTACCCGTTCTTCGAAAATCTTTTACCTCTAAATTTGTCGTATTAGAAATATCGCACAAAAAATGCTCAGAATTCACTTATTTACCCTCAGGAAAAAGATAAACTAATACTTTAATGAAATTTGTTCTAAACACGACAGTTAAGTTTCCCTTCTTCATACGATACATATTTGCTAAAAATATTTTTTTTTGTTTTGTCGAAAATGGGAAGTTTTGCGTTAATGCACTTTTGAAGAACGTATGTAATATATGTATGATGTGTGTGCCTGTAAGGAAATAAGTATTTTTCAGTGAACGAGACAGAGTTCAGCCTGTGCAACTACATATTTAAAGCTGAGTAGGACCGACATTTACATATGTATGTAACACATATACATGCATACACACATCCATTCCTATGTACATAAATTGAGAATGTATTTACACAAGTAACTGAATGTTTTCGTGCCAATAATAATCGTAACATCAACATAAATAACAATAACAACAACAACAACAAAGCCTCTTCTAACACTCATAGACATATGCACATACGTATGTATGTATGTATGTAAAAACATAGCTGCTCTAAATAAAAGCAATAAACGTTTATCGACAAAAACATAGCCATAAGCGGAAAGTTTATCAATGAAATTACCTGTACTCCAGCCAATCTACAGCAGCCAATCGTCCATTGGTTCTACAATGTAGCCAGCTGCCAGGCTAACACTCGTGCCTTGCGGTGAGATTTGGCCCAGTGAACTTCAATAAACGCAACTTTGTATTATTTTAGCTAAACTGTGAGTGGCTTAAGCGTGTCGAAAGATTCCCTTGTGTGTGTGCTTATTCCAAAAACTAGCTACAATCCATTAAAAATTAATACCGTTAATGCGGGCGAGCAAGCGGCAGGCTGTGAAAGTGCGTGTAAACACGTTTATGTTGTGAAACGGTTTGTTTAGTACACTTGAGTGCTACAAAAGTACGAAAACACAAACAAAAACAAAAATTACTTAAGCCTGCTTATAGACATGTGTACGTACATTTGCCCTCACAGGATATGCGCTGCTCCGTATGCTTGACTAGATGTTAAGTGGATCAACGCGCGTATATGAACCCATTATGCCCATGTTAACAAAATTTATTCCTCAGCAAAAAAGTGATTTTTCGCACAATTTAATAGGCTCGCTTGGTCGTTGGTGCCTAACCTTTTCGCAGCAGGCGTTTAAGATTTGCGGCCATCCGAGTGTTAATATAGATATGTACTTACAAGTATATGAGTAAGGTTAAAAGGTGATTTGATCAATTATTGAAGGTGTAACAAATGGGAGTGAACAGAATGCGCTGCCTTATTGGCGTAATCGCCCATAGTCCAACAGAAATGTGCACAACATTCTCGCCACACTGTTCACATCTGCATATTTGCGATGCATTTTTCAAGGCTGAATGTGTGCCAGTGGTAATTTCACAAAAGCAAATTACAAAAATTAGTTTCAATAAAATTTTAATTTCCCAAAGAACCAAATGCTTTGTTTATGCAAATTTGCATTGTGGTTGTGTGTGCCCCTATCGATGCCACCGCCACCGCCATTGCACCCGCATCAGCAGCATTTCAAACACTCACACACATGGCTGTGTACGTGGATATCTTTAAATGCTCCCACCAACTGGCAAAACAATCAGCCAACTAACCAGTCAGACCAGACAATTAGTTGCATTGCCAGACAAATGCTGAACAATACAGTTTAAATTTTTGTGGCTAATTTTGAGCTGAAATAGGAAAAAACTATTTTTTTTAATTGCACACTCAACACTCGCCGCAATGGCTGCGAGAAGGCTCCGCTTATCTGCGGCACATAAATGAAGTGGAGCATGCCGATGTTGCACGCAAGAGCTTGGTCGTGGCAATTATGGAAACCGTTTCGAATATGGCCAGTGGCCGATAATTAATGGAAGTTGTGTTGGCGGAAGCAGGAAGGGCGAGCATGCGATAAGGAGTGAGCATGTGAGTGTGTGTGTGCGTGCAGCTAATACTTAAAGTAGAATTTCGAGTTTGACAAAACAGTCGCAAATGAAGCATTAACAGTTTTGTGCAGAAATATCGATTTGAAAATGTATATATAGTACATATATATCTCTTCATCCTATGAAATAAAGCCTCAAAACCTGAATGTAACCTCATAGCTCAGCTAAAACTGAACCCATTTTGTTCCGTTTTTGCAATGTGTGCTACTTTTAAATAAAAGTTTTTTATAAATCAATTTGAAAAGCAAAAAAGCGAAGTAATAAAGTGAACATTTCTGTAGTAAACTGCATAAGCTTTTACTTTGTTCTTTTAAATATTGATACAAAATAGGTAAGTTGGTATTGAAAATGGGCGAAATCGGACTGTATCCACGCCCACTTCCCAAATAACGGTATTTTCGAAAAATGCAAAAACTACGATATTTAAGTAACTACTGAAGCTTATTGACACAAAATTGACATTTGCAATGATATATTAACGGTAAAAAAGAATATTATAAGTTTTTGATTTATATGGATTTATATGTATATCTCGGTAACCGCTTTACCAATTTCTGCCAAACTTGACACAAGGGTTAATCTTGGTCCAAGAGAGAAACAGCTCGAAAATTTTTGAAATCGGACAATAACCACGCCCACTTTTCATATAACGGTAATTTACATAAATACGAAATCTGTGATAAACCGGTAACTACTGAAGCTAATTTACTCAAGATTTATGTTTGCAATAATTCCTTAGCAAGAAGTACGATTAAAACAAATTTTTTTGAAAATGGGCGTGTCACCACCCACTTATGACTACATAAGTGTAACCGTTTTATCTTTTTCTACCAAACTCGGTTTGATTAATATACTTGACACAACAAAGCAAGCTGTTGGATGTGTTTAAAATCGGGCTAAAATTACGCCTACTTTTCATATAACGGTAAATTTCAGAAATATGAAAATTTCGATATTTCGAAATTTAAAAACGGTAATTTACTCAAAGTTGGTACTCACAACAATCTCTTAACAAGAAGTAAGATTTGTATGGACTTTATGAAAACAGGCGAGACAGCGTCCCCTTATGAATACTTATTAAGTTTATATCCGTAACCGTTTTATCAATTTCTACCAAATAAGCTAAATTACTTCTTTCAGTCTAATTGAGCATATTATCTATAATGTATGAAAAAGGGGGAAAAACACCTCTTTTTACCACGTAAGGGTAGGTTTCAGCATCGTGAAAAAACAATGTTTCATACGTGCGCCGGGTATTTAATGTTCGGTTTCACCCGAACTTAGACTTCTTTACTTGTTTTTATTTAATTTTTCACTCATGAATTTTTTCTATTTTCATCAATTAAAACCTACAAATTTGCAAGAATACTTAATATTTTTTACTTAACTTAGCTTTAGGCATATCTTGGTTAATTCAAATTTAAATGGACTGAAGTTGTGAATCGTCATTTTTCAGTCAAATTGCTTTGGTGAGACCAAAAGTAAATGTTGTCTAATAAGTTGGTCTACAGTACAGTCTACACTCTAAGATTTTGACTTTTTTGCATATTTTGTGACGCGCGTGGCGAAGCCTGGCGCAACCACTGCCAGCTAGTGTACATATAAAAATGTGGAAGAGATATAAATGAAATCTTTAATCATCTTATATACATGAATTTAAGAGCCTTACGCTCATAGACATACTTAGGACAAGCAAAAGAAACATTTTCCTCTGCTAACATATACTTTTTGAACTGAGAATTTCAGCTTAGTTCAATTCAGTTTGAACTTATTTGGCAATACACGGACCAATTTAATACGGAAAATATGAACAACATCCTCAATATGATTCCCTTCGTATACGGATTCTGGAAATCAAACTTTTAATTGAAATGAATTTCCTCTACTCCTGATTAATGCGCTGACTTTTGCATTAATGTTGGCGTTTGTTTTTGCTAACACGCTCTCGCTGGTGTTAATAGTAGCAAAAGTCATGAGTAAGATATCAACGACTACCGAACAGCCGTACCGGTGTTAGGCAAAATAAGTGAGTAATGATTTGATTAGGAACGTTTGATGCTAATTATAAGTTTGCATGTAACCTTAATCAAGATGAACTAAACCGAATGAAATGAAACACGACACTAAATAGCTCTAGAGTTTAATTAGCAGCGCAATTAAGATGGGAGTAAGTATCTGTAGAAAAATAACATAGCATAATCACACTCGGGCATGGTTAAGTGATAAAATCACTTTACCTAAGTTGCATGGATAGATTTTGGTAATTGACTTAAAAAATATACAACTGAAATTTTGGAAAAAAAATATCGACTATAATCGTGATTTTGCGTTGGCTAACTCTTCTTAGTGTCAAATAATTTTTGCATCTCTTTTTTTCCTAAATTGGTTTCCTGCAAACTCGTATTAAATAAGTACCTACCAATAGCAGTTCAATATATTATCAAATTTTTCTCACAATTTTTGATAACAATTTTAAATTATTAATATATATGTATCATAGTTAAAGTATACTTTCCTAACAATTGATTGATGATTTTATTTATTTTTTATCAAACGCAAAATTAGAAATACCCGTTAAAATTTTTCTTCCCCTAGTGCATCTAATTATTCCATGTACATTGTATTCATTTATACACATACAATTATTTCTAAATGACAATTTAAAAAATATAAATCGCAGAATCATTCTTATCAATATGTGAGTTACATGTAAGTACATACGTACATACTTATTTGCCTATACATTCATATGTAAAGCAAATTGTATCCCCCTCTATTCTTCTCCCCCTCATTACTCCATTACAGCATTTTTATTTATTTGATTTGATTTTATTGCTGTTAAACTACGAATGTTGTCTGCCGCTTATGCTATTTAATTCCATTTAACAACTTCTGTTTTCTGATTTTTTTGAGCAATGAGCGCGCGATGCGGGTGCGAGTGAAGATATCCTTGCTGAGAGGAAGCGCATGCGTACAACCAGTTTAGCTCCCGTTATTCAAATGTTGAAAGTTAACAGAGTTTGTACTGAAATATAACAGCTCCCGAGAGAAAATTTTAAGAAAATGATTTAATACTCTTTTAACTATAACGGAGATGAATGAAATTAAGTACATACGCACTTAAAGAATACATATTTAAATATTTATGTATGCATGCATGCGTTTAACACGTGTAAATGTACATATATGCAGTATTTCGGCAGGAAGTCCAAAGGATATGAGTTCCTTATACATTTCTTCCACCAACCATCTGCCAAAATACGTAACGAAGCCATGTGGCAATAAAAAACTCATTTTTACTTATTTAATTGTTTTATTTGTTTACTAAAAGCAATGTATTACAAATATTTCACTGTGCATCTGACATGCTACTAACACAATATTTATGATCATATTTTAAAAACTAAAATTAAGTTAAATACTCAGAACTGATATAAAAAATGTAACAAAATACCATTAAAATACGAATATTTAATATATACAGGGTGTCCAAGAAGTATCACAACAAACCTGAGGAGAAGGTAGGTGGGGAAGGGGGAGGGAGGTTGAAGAAATTACATTAAAAGGCCCGATTTTTTTTTATTCAAAAAGAAAAATTAAAAACGTCTAGAACGGTGACACTTTAACTTAACCAGAAATATTTTTGCTTATCAGGGAGCTCCCAGATGTACCTTGGTGGAAGTGACATGTTTTCAATTCGAAATCAAAGAAAGTTTAAATATTTTTGTGATTGTAGAAGTATGCGTGTATATTTATAAACTACTACACAGAATGAAGCGCCATATCAGAACAGGGACGATTCAGGGAATTAACGAAACAAACAAAAACGGTCTCCTGTTTCCTTCCAGCCGCATATATGTACACATGTTCACTTTCTACGTTGCACTCGTTTTTTGAAAGTTTAAAAATGGAAAAATACGTCGTTTTTCCTAACCAAGACAAAACGTGCGTTTACATGAAGCTGTGCAGTCTTTTTTTAGATATTTTTCATACGCAGCGTCGTACCGTATTTTCTCTTCTTTCTCTTCTTTGGCACTGTAACCGTCCAAGCGATTTTTGCCGAATAATGAAGCACGTAAGCCACATAGAAGTGCCAACCGAAGCCAAGTCCTTATCTGCCTGGTATTTTTATACTCTGCTACCACCAGCTTCTACAGCGCTTCTCATAGATTTACAAAAATTTAGTTTTTTTAATTTTTCCTGTAATTTTGTTGAAAATTTGTTAATCCGCTTCTGAATTTTTAAAAGAAAAATTGCCATTTTCGGTACATTCTCTTATCGGAGCTCTATTTCTTTATTTTAAAATATCGACACTCTGATAATGGGGAATGCACTTTGAATGTGCTAGCCACAGTGTGTTACACTGAACCAGATATGAATGACATTCTCATATTTAAGTTCTTATTTAACAGATATTTGTTTACATTTTTATTATTACACATCAATGATTAAAAAAGTTTAATCCTTTGTTGTGTAAAAAAATGGGTCTCGCTATCAATTTTTAGAAAGGAAAGATAAGGATTCGTGCGACACGACATTCCCAGTGCTCTACACTTCGGGATTGAGGTTCCACCGAATAGAAAACAAAACCGCTTGACTGAGGATGCCAATGCAGTCGTTGCAAAAAGAAAGTGGCATGTGAAATTGAAACTGAGATCTCTGAACCTATCATATTCGGATAGAATGTTTTCTTCGCATTGCACATATAAGAGCTTTTTTGTAGCTCAAAATTTGTTTGTATGTAGCTTCCAAGAAATCTATTGAGGTTCCATCACTACATCTGCTGGCGGTAGATTATTCTTCTTAAAATGTTGACTTCAGGAAAATTTATTAACTACAACAAAGACTTACATTCCAAACATTTACTAAAAAAGAAACGCAAACCGAGTGAGTTTTATTATCAGAAATATGTTGTCAAATAAAGAGACAACCTCAGTATCTGGTTCATTGTATTACACTGTGGTACCAGCATTATAGAAGGATTACATAAAAGATTTGGCTACGTTACAAGTATCCACTTCTACTGCAGAACGAACCTTTTCTTGCTTAAAACAGAAGAAGAATATCCAATGAAACAGAATCAAAGAAGTATTTCACATTGTCTAAAACTACTTACAATAGAATTATCTAAAAACAAAATATTGACGACTATGTCTTTTCTTATTTAAGGACCGTTTGAATGGAATAAATGCTCTGATGATCCATCGTTATATTAAAATTACGAATTTATCGATGAGATATCTAAAAAACTGCGAATCTCGATTTCCTTTTGTAGCAGACCTGTAGGCATTCCGTGTCAATAACGTTCATTCAAAATAAAATTCTTACTTTTCGTTTGTTTTAGATTGAAAGATTTTAATTCTGATCGAAAAGTTCACATTCCCTTCCATGCCCCAAAGCAATCTACGTCACTGAATCTGGATAAAAATATTCAGTTCCTCGCGGCAAGATAGTTTTAAATACTGCTCCCAAAGAATTTTATTCTTCCACATAATGATAAAAACTCGATTAGAATAAGAGTACCCTGCAGGAAATGGAACTAGCTTGTAGCTAACTACTAACTATCTAGCAGTCAAATAGTGGTAATTATTATTAACTATTTCCTTTGGCCGTAACTAACTACTTTTGAAGGGCGATGGCCGCAAATTAGTGCGAACCGGTTTCCTCTGCATTAGAAGTCAACTAACTTGTAGCTAACTACTTTTGGATATAAACTATCAATTAAAAAAAGGAATTTTTCAATTTTTTATATTTTTATTTATTTACTTATTTTATTTAACATTACATATTTGCTTATTTGTTGACATGTTCTTTGTATATGGTCTCATATTTGAATTCGATCAGACATAATATCAAAATGATAATATAAAATTTCGACCTTTATTTTATTTGTCCTTAATACGAAAAAGAATCTGCGAAGTGCAGAAAAAAAGTGTATTGAAAGTAATTTTGAACGAGGATATTTAAATAGAAACTTGTAAAGAAAACAAACTCCCGATAACGTCAGCATGACTCCTGCACGACTTTACAACTAACTTAAATTTAGTTTTGTTATAGCTAATTACGAGTTAGTTATTTATCGGAATCCCGCAAAAAAGCTAACTAGAAAGTTGGTTATTTTAATCATTTGATAATTTTTTTCTGCAGGATATCTATACACATTTTGTGGTAGATTCAACCATTCTTTTTGAATACATATGTACGTATTTGTTGATCATTTCAATTCCTTAATTTACGTATTACTATTCTTTAGCTAACATGCCATTCTTATTTAATGAGCGTCTTTTCTTTCAATCTCTAACCGGTTTAAATATCTGTCTTATGACACGAGTGGTCAGAAGCAGTTACTGTGTATAATGTGTCAAAGTGTTCGAGTTGATCTAATGATATTTAACTAATTATGCAATTAATTCAATAAGGTCGCTATTACTTAATTCTTATTGAACAGTAAGCTTGAGCGACTCCAACGAAGAAAAAAGTAGTGTGTAATGTTTCTTGCAATTTATTAAAAAGATTTAAGGATATTTACCTCAGCTGTGCCTTCTACCATTAAAAAGGGATCTACCTGCTCATCATGGAAATATCTATCGCAAAATATTTGTACATTTGAAAAAGTAAAAGAAATTACAATTTCGGATTCCATCTGCTGGCAATATTTTACGCGATAGCAATAGATCGCAGAAAATGAAATTTCACTGTCCTTCACAGTACTTCCGCCACACCACATCTATTGCCTAACTGGCCGTATCGTTTTTGACATAACTCAACAAAAGCCATCGTAAGACAGCTGCGCCCTTTCCGGACGGCTGGTGGGGCATCCGAATTGGCAGCGCATCAAAAATCCAGGTAATAATTTGTCAATATTACGTGAGCTGAAATCGAATCGAAATATTTAAATACAACGTGAAGGGTCTGCTTTTGCTTATTTGTTTGTATGTATGTAGTATAAATAAGCGGAGCGTGTGCAAATTCGTGAGATTTCGACCTGTTTTTTATGTGAGTATGTGTGAGTTGGTTTACTGAAAATTTGTTTGGGCGGTTCATCGTTCTATAAAAATATGTTTAAATGAATAAAATTCTGCTTACTGATGTATGTACGTATGTACTTGGTATCTGTGTTTACATTATTTTAAATGGAAATGCTGAAGGATAAATGGGAGAAAAAGAAAAATGAGTTCGCTTAAAATAGAAAAATTAGGCCGCACAAATTATCAATTGGAATTTATATTTGCATACATAAATAAAAATAAAATCTCAGATGGTGAACCATCCGCTTATGGAACGCATAGAACAAGGCAACTTAAAATAATTTTTGCTTTATTCTTGTTATTTTCTTCGCTTTTGGAATACACAAGTAGGCTGCTTTAGATTGAAAATTATCGTTTGGTGAAAAAGTAATAAAATTAGCAAATCGGTATGGATGTAACGTTAAATTTGGCAAAAGGTGAATTTTTACATTTTTGTATTGTGCTATGAAAGCCAGATGAAATGCGCCCCCCACAAAAGAAGCGCAAGTATACAAATGAGCACAATTCATAGCAATTTAGCGGTCTGTTGAGACTGTTGTTGAGCATGTCGAGTGCTGTCGATAGGGAAAAATTACCCTCTTTGCAGTTCATAATTCCGACACAAAGTCGTTGTGGTTAACCGGCTTACATGCAGTCGCATTCTTGAGCTAACAAACTCATACATTAGCGCGATTCCCTGAATACGTGCGCGGAGAGTGGAGTATGTGTCAAGTGCATAACATCGGCAGCAGCCACCAAGTGGCAGGTAGATTTGACGCCACTCAAACAGTTTTCCTCTTCAGCGAACTCACTTTGCTAAGCAGAATCGGTGAAAAAAGCATTAAGCACTTGTCAACAACTTGTGGCGCATTGGTGGGGTTGGCAGAGCGATTGAGCTGTCGATGGAGGAGGTAGAGCACGTGTTGAAGCTTGCATAAGGAAAATGAGAAAGCTATTAAAAGTTCCATTAAACTACAGGTTAACTTCAGCTTAGCGAGTTTACACCATTTCACGACTCCATCAAGATCGACGCGAATGTCAAGAGCACAAACGAAAGGGGGTTATTTTTGAAAGGATGATGCAAATTGAGCTTCTTGAATATATGCAGTTGGGCAATGTCTTGTTGCTTTAAATAGAGAGAAGCTAGTGGCCTTCATCTTTTATGTATTCTAACTAAAAAACTAAGGTTTGCCATTGCCTGTCGAGGGGCGACCGCTATTAGAAAATACTTTTAGTTTTTTATTTTTTTTTTCTTATGTTGGTCGAAAGCTTGTCTCGAACCCAAGTCCTGCGGAATGGTAGTGCACACTGCTAAGCACTACACCACAGCTGCCGCCATGTATGTGTAGATCCCTTTATATTGCAGTTACCATACTTTGTTTCCATTTACTGACAGTGGCTAGAATGAAATTCGCTTGAATTTCATGCCATCACTGTACGAAATATGTATATCAAATCGCTTTTAAGTGATGCTTTAATACCTTGCCACTCTCCCTCTTATTTACTCCAAACAAATAGGTCACGTAATTGTTCCTTGTATTTATTTCTTAAATAGCTTTTGATTTCGATTTGAAAATCAACATCTTGTCGCAGAGTAGTCGGTTGAGCGTTTGAAGATATTTTCACATTCAAACGCATGTGTGCATACATATGCACTAGTATGTATGCCCTGCAGTAATTCGGACTCACCCTAGGCTGGCCCTCAGATAGTCCCTATTGTTACCAGTACTAGTCCCTCATAATTCCCCTGCCAATGGTTTCAACTGCCATTTTTAGCATTGGCGTGTCATTGGAAAAGGACCGGACCACTTAAGACTGGCCGTAAGATAGTCCTGGGCTAGTCCAATTTTAGAAATTTTTTTCGTTGGAGTACGATTGCGTTCTGCACTTCACAGATGCTTTTTCATATTTCGGAAACACAAAAAAAAAATTATTTTATCATTTTAAAACCATGTTGCCTCTGACGACATTTGAACCCGGACCCTCCTGAAAGCTAAAAAATACCCTGCAAAAAATGCGATGAGTCCGGGATGTGTCTGGGATGAGTCGCAAAGGAACATGCGACTAATGCCACTTTGCATCCCTTTGTATGGACTGAACTGTTACCTTTTGTTCGAGCATGTCCTATGAAGAGACCAATTGTTCCCTTTTATACCCGACCGGGTATAAAAAGCGACTAGTCGCTTTTAAAAAATAAAAATAAAAATTGCACCAGCTGCGATTCGAACCAAGGTCCGCTAGATTGCTAAGCGTATACTCTCTCTACATGCCAACGCCACACATGAAACTTCATTGACTAAGTGCCTACATATCATTCATTCGATAATTGTGCCCGTTAGAGATTGTCGCCTGGGTAAAAGATTGTCGTATGTTATTCACGTTTCCTATGCGCTTACGACAATCTTTTACACAGGCGACGAGATGAGTTAGGGACTAATTAATCTCCAATTATACCCGTAAGGGATGAGTCGAGACTAATTGATCTACAATAATACCCGTTTGAGACTACTTGTGACTAATTGATGCCCAATTGCACCCGATTGAGACTAATCCGGGACACCTCTCTTTAGAGATTAGTCGCACAATTTTTTGCAGGGTAGTGGCAAGCATCTCTGCGCGCTGAGCTACAGCCACGCAAATAAATGTGTGTTCAAATGTTCACTTTGAATCAAGTCCAGACCAAGCGATTGGGGAATTTGCAGGGTGGTGCTCTATAAATTTTTTTTTGTTGAACTGCAAGACTACATCACCCTGTCACTGCCAAACTGTACTTTTCGTCTATCTCTAGACCGGGTCCTTCGGGACTGATCGGAGCTTAAACTTTCTGATGCAACCAAATACTCCATTCTAACCGGTGAAATTTTAACCGGTGAGGGGCTAGTCCTTTTCGGAAAAATGGCTGCTTTGTTGCTACAGGGTGTGGACATAACTACACAACACTCCAGCAGCGACACCGGCAGTTAAGGCCGATGACAAGAGCACTACAGTGGGCCTCTTAAGTAGACGTCATATCGACTCCTCAACCCAACGTGCGTTTTACGAACGAACACACATTCGCTTCTCATAAAGATTAGCCATCATCCTGTTCTACTCAATCTCTTTTGCACACGGCGTATACGCAACTAGCTTAGGACAAAGTGCAAACATGCCGTTGCTTGTTTGTGTTTGAGATTGTTGTTGGTCGTAGTTGTGCCCTACGGTAAATTCTGCTGGTACCTTGGCTCTGTTGCTGATTTCTATTTGCGCTTGCTTCCTTACTGTCGTTTGAGCAGTCAGAACTTTGGCTTTGGCTCATGTGCAGGCCTGGGCGACGCCGACTGCGCTGTACCCGTGGGGTAACGTCGCGTGTTTTTATATAGATTGTTTACGGCGAAATTTGATTGTAACTAAGCGTAATGAATTTCAAGTTAATCAGTATGAATCAGTAATTAATTTTTGCTTAATTATCACCATCAACTTCGTCTATATGAACACGCGACGTTACCCCACGGGTACAGCGCAGTCAGCGTCGCACAGGCCTGCTCATGTGGCTCAATTTTAATTATCGTTGATTGCGATTATTCTGCCTACATATCGCCATATCTTCCTTTTATCTATCATTGAATAGAAGACACATCTACATACAGTGGCTTAC
>JAPVRG010261944.1:0-12178 GCA_029783565.1 Rhagoletis cerasi
AATGACTTGCTAAAATTTCGAATTCAAAAGTTATCAAAACAAATTCTATGGGACTGAGAAATATTATTTTCTACTTTTTAGTCCATTTATAAAAGCGTTGTATATTAAAAAGTTTTTTTTATTTTATTTATTTACAATAGGGTCAATCCATGTGAAATCGACCAATGGTCGGAGTCGACCATTTTTGATTTGTATAAATTCTAATCAGAACTTTTCTTATACATATGTACACAGAGAAAAAAAATCGTAGAGCCAAGGAAAGCGTACTTTGCCACAAAGGCTTTTGTTGGTTAAATCGTAACCAAAGACAAAACACCTTTATAAAGAAGGCAGAGAAATTGTTGAAATCACACTTATTGAAGATGAAGCAGTTAAAATTAAACACGAAGTAGTTAAAATGAAAGTCTTACGTATTTGCACCAACTGTGCTTAACATAACATAACAAAGAAAAATCTTTGTTTTTACTTAGTTTTTTAGCAAAGGAATATTTTTTTTTTTATATTTTTTCTATTTTAGTCGTAAAATAAAAAAGCCAAAAAATAACGAATCTGAAATCCGCCAGTTGGATTCGATCCCTGGCCTTCGCAAAAAGCAATCATCCTCATAACTCCGCCGTGCATACCAGCCGCACCACAGCAGACGGTGAGCGTTGTGCATCTATTGGGGTACTTTAGCACCTTCCCTACCAAATACATATTTGCGCATTTGTACATATTTATGCATGTACCGCGAAATTTTTGCTTCTACGCCGCCACAAGATCAATTTGAAATCAGTCAATTTTGATATCAAAATATGATTTTGCTTTTATATTCGCTTAATTTATTAATTCTTATTAAAACCTTTGATATAACGTGAATATTGTAAGGGGTATAAAGTTAAATTACAAAAAAAAATATTTAAAATATTAGTTTTTCAAAAATTTTATGGTTTACAAATATTAGCATTAATTTACATAAACGGAATTTAATGAACTAATTTATTTAGTGTACTGTTTAAATTTTTAATATATTAATTTCTACTACATATAATTAAAAAATTTATTATGAGAAAATTGATTTTAAATGACTTTAGACAATTGTACAAAAAAGTCAAAATATTGTGTTAGAAAATTTAATAAATTTATCTGAAATAAGAAAATTCATACATCTTTGAAAAAATCATGCGCGCAAGCGCTAAATCGATTTCGGGCAAATATTAATTTTTCGCGAAACAAGCGTGCAAATTGACAAAATCCCGCTCCTTTCCCCGTCTCCCGCTTGTTTTTCTACACTTGCCATTCTCACTTCCATTTTTATTTTCTATTTTGTTTTGGTCAAACACCAGCACGCCTCTGCCTCCGCAAGCAGCCCCTCTGTCCGGGCTCATCACATTCTTCTTTTAATTTTGATTTTGCTTTTAGCCGACGAGCCTAGATGTGGTGGAATTACAATTTCATTTCGTGGTGTGGGGTATTCTGTTGACATCAACCGCAAATTGTTGGCGAGAAAAAGCTCATTTGAAAAATGCGCCTTCTCATTACATATAAGTTCTCTGCTTTTAACGTATGACGTTACCAAAGTAAGAAAATTATTTAAAAAAAAAAATTCGAAAAAAATAAAGTCCTTTCATCAATGGTGCATTTTTTGGAGTTTATAATTTCATTTACTTTCAGCTACCCTTATTTGCTTTTATTGGTTTTTTTATATTACGTTTACAAGCGAAAAGTTTAAGTTACATCTCGTTTAAAAGGAAAGATTCTATTTATTAAAAAACACTTTTTCACTGAAGATTTAAAAAATTGCAAGCGATTGCAGGTTTTAAAAATATGACTATTTTGTAGTTCCAATATTATTGTATCGTGATAAAGAAAAAACAAACCCACCTCTGTGCCCCTCTTTATACAACAATCGGTTGTCATAAGTTAGTAGGCCAAATTTACATGCAAATGTACACACATTTTGGATGGTTTACATTATTATGATAATATATGTATGTATTTTCGATTGCTCTAATGACTTAAATTAAAAGATCTTCTCCAATAAAGGTTGCCAGCTTTTAATAATTACCTAAGAAGTACATAAGTTAGTTGTTACAATATGTTTATGTTTACTTAACATAAACATGTATTGCTCGTATTATTTTTAATCAAAATAGGCCTAGTTGGACTCGTTTGTCAAACGGACCGTTACAAATTTAAAGGTACAAAATAAGTCATTTAGAGTTATTTAGAGAGTGGTTAAAAATAAAAATCTTAGCCAGGTATGACTGCCAGATGCGATGAATCTCCTTAAAGCGCCACATGCTGAATTACTTAATGAAATTGATAGGAAAAACTAGTATCGCTACTGACTCCAGTTTTTTTCTTAAACAACATCTCTTTTATAAACCTAACAGAGCAAAACACTTAAGATTTCATCGTATTGTAAAATAGTCCCCTGAACTGTTTTTACTTCTATGTTCCCTTATTAATATAAATATCGTTTATTTTTCTTCTTGAGGTACTCTCTTAGGCCCACTTGCACCACAGCGAGTTATCTTTTTAACCCAGGGTTAAGCTCTCTTGAGGGGTTAAACTCATACATTTTTCACAAGTTTTCAAATTAACCCTGTGTTAAAAAGATAACTCGCTGTTGTCCAAGTGGGCCTTAGTAGCCCAACAGAATCTAAGGTTGTGATTTTTAATGTCTTCGATCCATAAAAATATATCAAGTTGGTGACACTTATTTTCATACTAAACTATAAACTTAAATGTAGAAAATAGGTTGCTTTATGTTTAAAAATTAAAAATAATTTTTTGGAAAGGCGAACAGAGTTTCAACGAAATAAAAAGCATATTATGAATAACAAACTTTACTGTTTTTGTGTGGGCGTTGGACAAACGTAAAAGTGTGCTTAATACTTGGAAGTTCATATGTATATGTTTAACAAAACATAAAAATACATTCATCTATAGAAAGTATTCTCTCGGAAATATTATTAAAACAGATATTGTAACATAACTTTAAAATTTTGACTGGGAGGCAACCCGAAAATATGTCTGGATTAAAACACGTCAGATTACCTTTCATTTGACACTGATATTGTAATATTTTTTAGGAAAGGGAATCTTATCCATTTCTTGTGACCATAGGTTAGGGTATATTTCCGGTACCAGTAGAGGTATCAAAGCGAGTTTCAAATGTGTCCCTTCTAAAGTAGATTACTGTGTTAAAATTTGAGAATAATCCGCCATGATTCGCAGGAGATATGAGTTTTTTCGTCCTAAATTTGAGCTCTGAACTACTATGTGTTGGTGCAAATACATTAGGAAACGTTTCCCACAACTCTGAAAGCGATGACTTGTGTTGGTCTTTTCTTTAATTGAATAAACTTCAGTGCATCTGTTGCTCAACAGCCTTGCCCAATCCAAACGGACAGATTTCAGCCATTCACGCCCTAACAATGGTTTCATATTAGCTCGAACAATATATATTTGTAATATATTTCTCGTATGCGACCAACAATGTCCATCTCCGTGCTATAAAAACTAAACAATTGCCAAATTTATAATTGTATCAGCTGCTACCGTGTCAACCTGAAACTCTATTTAGACGTTTTCTACTTCTAATGTACACATTAGTTTGCCTCTTTCTCCTCATTGTCTACACTCTTTACTTTTAACATTCCTTCTACAGTAGGGATCGTTTCACCAGCAACGTAGTGAATTTGCTTGTTTTCTTTCTTGCACATTTTCTGCAAATGACCTTTTACATTACAGCGGTAGCAGACGGTATTTATATACTGACATTTTGCCGCTAGATGACTTGCATTTCCTCACCGAAAACATTTCTTTTTGGCTTTCTGATTTTTCCGTTCATCTTCAAATATCATTCGCGTATCCTTGTGTATTTGTACTCTGTTCACCATTTCGCTACTTGCTGTTTGATGTAGCTCATTTCCACCATTTTCTGTCACTTCAAACGCTGATGCCATATTTGATGCTTTTTCCATAGTGAGGTCGTTTTCCTCCAATAATCGACTTTGAATCCTTAAGTTCGCTAACCCAAAAACGAACTGATTCCTTAATGCTGTATCTAAATACGCACCAAAGTTGCATCCTCCTGATAATCGACAAACAAATTCATTGCTGTTTCAAAAC
The DNA here is from genome assembly GCA_029783565.1 of Rhagoletis cerasi. Classification (NCBI taxonomy): domain Eukaryota; kingdom Metazoa; phylum Arthropoda; class Insecta; order Diptera; family Tephritidae; genus Rhagoletis; species Rhagoletis cerasi. The sequence goes on from JAPVRG010261944.1 coordinate 4,120, forward strand.
GCGTAACCCAGCGTCTCCATGCTGTCGTTTGCTCATTAAACGCTTCAAAACTGAACAGTGTACCTCCTCGACCACTAGGCAATGCCGCTTCCGACTCCGCCTGGCTGGCTCCAGCTCCTCTAGTTATTCTCGTGCCTGCTGTTTGTTCCTCCGTCATTTCAAAAATTGTGGATTCTTTTTTTAACGTCGCCAATATACTACCAGTTGCTGCTTTGAATTTTCCGATGACTTACGATGCTGTCTCTGCTGCTAAAACTCCGACTGCTGTCTCTTCAAAAGTCTCTTACAATACTCCTGCTGTTGGTAGTCCAAGGATGAAATGATACGAGACTCTTTTTTTATGAGAAGACTCTCTCAATGTGCATTTTTTATAACATCTTCCAATATTGCTACTACACCGAAAAATACATGGGGGTATTTCTTAGGCTAATTTCGGGTATTTCTTTGATAAGACAAAACAAGCAAAATTTTTTTCAATTTTTTATCTTCTTTGTTATTTAGTGTTATAAAATTCTTACATTAAAAATGTTTTTATTTAAAAATGCTATCTTTTAGCAAGATTTTTTGAATCGGTACATTTTGTGTGTATCGAATGGCAGCTCGTTATTTTGCGCTGTCAGCTGATCATTCCAACTTTATTAGGCAATGCTGCCAAGTCAGAAAACGAGTTTAAGTGAGATTCTCAGAAGACAAATTAAAGAGTTTCGTATCCATTCATCCTTGGCTATTTCTCTTGCACCTTTTGCCGCTAAAACTCCGACTTTTGTCCCTTCCAATACTCTTGTTCATTCTGAGGCTTGTGCACCTGCTGCTACATCTCCCACCGTTGCTAGTTCTTTGGACTCTCATCTGATATCTTCGCAACGGTTGGCAAAAAGCCACGTAGCTGTATCCTTCATCCGGCATCCGCTCGGGCTATTGCACCCGAAAGTGACGATGCACGCAGGCGCTATCTAACTAAGGTCGGTAACTCGCCTTGTCCGTCCCTTTCAGGCGGACTGCTATGTCTACGCTATCCCTCCAGGGTGCGGGCAAGGGTATATAGCGGCCATTGCTATTGGCATACCTGGCGGTAGGTATAAAATGCTAGGGGTTGAGGCTCCCCGAACAAACCAACTCAACATGGAGGTAGAAGAAGGAAAAAACCGGCTGGGATATCAGCCCAAACGTCGGTGGAAGCAGTGGCTTTAACCACCGGTGGGCACGGCGAGCTTACAGGCCGTGTCGCCAGCTGCCACATCTCTGATGTGAAGGGAGCAGTTCGCAGCAGTTGCATTGCTACTGCCAGCGAACAATCGCAGCACATAAGTGCCATAGTTCCTTAAGACTCGGACCTCGAAAGTGTCGTAAGCGTTGAAATGGTGGACGAAGACGTCCTTCTACGCTCTCCGTCAAAACCCCAAGGTTCTTCTTCAGAGGCAACGAAAAGGCCTAGGGGCAAGCCCAGTAAGGAGGGGATGAAGGCGAAGACACGATACAAGGCAGCCCTCAAAGTTCATGCGAGACAAAAGTCCAGTCTAACGAAGGAGGAGGGAAAGAGAAAAGTTTTACTCCTCGGATCCGATGCTCGCGAACCGGTTTGAGGAGGCCGTGATGAAAACGCAACGCTCCCGGGATAGCGATGCCTCGATTACTGCAAAAAGGCCAAAGCATAAAGGCGAGGCTGTAAGGCCTAACGGAGATGGCCAGTAAGATTGCCAAAAGACACTTGATCGTTGCACTTATTGACTGAAGTAACCCGCTGGGCCAAATGTCACAAGAGTGGTGGAAAGTGGTTGAAATGCAACTACTGGGAACTCTCTTTTTGAAAATGGAAGCTGACTCAAACTCACCCATGCCAACATTTGACGGAGCAGGGTGGTTTAGTGGAGTATATATTATTAATTGCAAGGTCGACCCCTCGCTGACATGGTTAAAGGAAGCAGTTAAAACGCTTCAAAACCTGTGGGAGGGGGCATCCTTGGAAATTGCAGACGACATTGCAGTAATGGTGACCGGAAAATACCTAGATACTATAAGTGATATAATGAGTGGAGCTCTCAAAACTATACACCAATGGACTACTCGTGCGGGTTAAGAGATTAAAGCGGACAAAACGGAGATTTTACTTTTTACAAGAAAGTACAAGACTCCTGCGTGGAAGCTCCCTAAACTGAACGACACTGAACTCAAACCAAAAGACCGCACTAAGTACCTTGGAGTAATCCTGGACTGCAAACTGCTGTGGAGGTACAATGTGAAGGACAGAGTGAGGAAACTGGGTAATGCCCTCTACGCATGAAAAAGGATGCTAGGTATTACCTGGGGTCTATCCCCTGCTCTAATAAATTGGTGCTACACAGCAATAGTGAGGCCAATATTACTCTATGGTGCTGTTGTATGGTGGACCGCGACAGAAAAGAGCACTTATCTCAAGACAATGGAGAGCGTGCAACGTCTTTCTCTATTGCGTACAACGGGAGCACTGAGAACAACTCCAACGGCAGCACTAGAAAAGATTCTGAATATAACACCTATCGACCTTGTGGCGAAGAGCCTGGCTTCAAAGTCCGCGGGGAGACTGATTGCAACAGGGATGTTCAAGCAAAGAAACATCGGCCACAGCTCAATAGCCAAAGAGCATGTAGCCGCCATTGATTATATTGTACCTTGCTACAACTGGGATAAGGAGTTTCGGGATACTATCGAAGAAAACGGATGGCGTAGAGGCATGAAGCCTAGCCGGAAGACATTTAACTTCTTTACAGACGGCTCAAAAATGAATGATGGAGTAAAAGTGGGCGTGTACTGCTCAGAACTTAATCTTCGTCGGCCCATCAAGCTGCCGGATCACTGAAGTATATTTCAGGCAGAGGTTTTCGCAGTGAGAAAAGCGGGCGAGCTAGCCTACTAAATAACTGAAAATAACTCTAAAGTTAACGTATATATACGTAGATAGTCAAGCAGTGAATAAGGTTATAAGCTCATACCAATTTACGTCTCAAAATGCCCTTAGAAGCAGGGAGACCATAAATAGGGTAGCAGCAACCCGGCGACCGCATATTTATTGGGTCCCCGCCCATAAGGGCATTACGGGTAACGAAGTTGTAGATGAGATTACCAAGAGCGGAATCCACTTGGTTCTAGAACAAGATAATAACATTTCGAAACCGCTAAAAGATCTTTATAACAAAATAGACCACAGGGTGAAAAAGCAGACTTTATCGAGATGGAATGTGCTAAACACATGCAAAATCTCTAAAGTCATATGCAGACTGGAAAACGGGACACAAAACCGGTTTATAATATCGGTGGCACGAAGAGACTGCAGAACCATGATAGGTGTCCTAACAGGACACAACATGTTGGCAGCGCAAATGGGGATTACTGTCAGTGAAGTTTGCAGGAAGTGCATGGTGACGGGAGCAACGGGGACCCTAGACCACATCCTATGCCATTGTCCTGCTGTATCAAAAGCGAGATTGAAATGATGCATACTTCGAACATTTTTAACTAACTCTATCTATCTATCTATCTCCAACTGGCATCACTAGGGATCTATTGGTCTATGTGGGGCGATCAGCCAGCCAGAATAACCTAACCTAATAACCTAACAAGAAAAACAACAATAATCAGACGCTTGTTGTTTGTTCTAATGCAGACTGATTTGGCAGTTGCTGTGCCTATGAAATGGTTACATATTCTTGGATAATCAGGACTCTCTTATTGACCAACTTTGCTTTCGTATACGTGGCTCCTTCGGATAGCTGTTCGTATGCGTTTCTTACATCCCTCCTGGCAGTTCTGAAATAAAGGGCTGCATGAATCCACGAAAAACAACCCTTGAATCACTCATAACAAATTTTAGCATGCATTCACAAGGGCGTATCCGGGCGATAAGAAGTTTTGACACATGTGTACCGAGGCGAATTAAAACAGCTGTTCTAGCAACACCACCTTATATGAATTCGCCTTGGCTGGACGGTAAAAATAAAAATAAATTTAAATCAACCGAAAACCGGCGGCGGTAAAAACGCTGCCGTCGCAATTATGTGCCATTCCATATATCTTTGTGAGTTTTAATTTTGACATCGATTAACCGTCGACCGCTTTACCGTTCCGCTGCAATTCTGGGTAGAGCTTATAAGCAGCCTATTACAATATTCCAACCTTAGAACCTCAAAGCAAACTATGTTATTTTAACTGGAAGCAAAGAAATATGGCGAGAGAAGGTTTAAAAGCAATTAAAATAGAGGAGTTGATCTTAGAAGCTGGACTGCTGTACCCAGCTATTGCGCAAGCTCTTTCAATATTCTCTCATTGCCGTGTAATACCTGCTCAATTGAAAGATCCTTTAGCACCCTTAAACGAGTGGAAACTTGGATGCGATCAACAATGTCCCTTATCAGCTCCTCGCCGCCGTACTTGAATAGCTCAGCTGGCAGGTCGTCAGCTACAGCAGCTTTGTTGACTCTATCGTCATCGACTGCGGGCTCGGGTTTGTCCTCTGCACTACTTTCAGTTCCCTATAGCGGTCCCACATGGCTCGCGTTGCGCCCGATCGCAGCGTGGCCCTGTAGGCGGCATATTTTTTCTCTGAAGCTTCTTGACAGCCCCCATCGTACCAGTTGTTCTTTCGGGTTTTAATCCGACTAGTTCTTCGGCGGCGGTACTTAATGAGCGGGAAATGTGGGTCCACTGCTCGCGTATGTCGGCTTGTTGAAGAGTGCTCTCAAAGAGCAGGTGTGAGAGTCGAGTAGCGAATAAATTGGCCGTCTGTTGTGATTTCAGCTTTTCGACGTTCAGCTTTCCTTGCATTGTTGGTCGCATATTTTTTGCTGCACAGAGGCGGGTGCATAACTTGGCTGCAACAAGATAGTCGTCCGAGTCGATGTTTGGCCCTCGGAGTGTACGTACGTATAAAACACTGAAAACATGCCTTCCGTCTATCACAACATGGTCGATCTGGTTTCTCGTTTTTCAATCTGGAGACAGACCTGTAGCTTGATGGATTTTTTTATGCTGGAACCTAGTACTACACAATACCATGTTTCGGGCCCCGGTGAAGTCGATCAGCCTCAGTCCGTTATCGGACGTTCCGTCGTGGAGGCTGAATTTTCCGACAGTGGCGTCAAAGATCCCAAGCGCCATTTTGACATCATGACGGGCGCTTATATGTACGCTCCAAGCGCTCATAGAATAGATCCTTGGACGCGTCGTCCTTCTCTTCCGTCGGGGCATGGGCGCAATATCTTATAAAAATTACTCATAACTGTTCAAATACACTGCACTACCTTATTTACCATAATCTTTTCATTCTGGCTATGAAGTCTTCCAATATTAATTTAACGGGTTCTCTGATATCAAAAGAACAATAAAGTGGTTGGATAGAAAGTAGTTATAAATATTTAATTTTTTGATTCTATAATTTTTAAATTTGAAAAATTTACCGATTTCAACAGTTTTTACTTTAAAATTTTTGTAATAAATTGTTTTGTCGAATGTACTCCTTAGCAATTGGACTCTACCTAATTGCTAATAATTTTTTAGAAAGCAAAACAATAGAGTACAAATCGTTTTGAAGTTAAATTTCTAGGAAAGTAAATATTTTTATACCCGAACGCACTTGTGTACAAGGTTATTATAACCTTGCTTACATAACGGTTGTTTGTAACAGCCTAAAGGACTCGAGATAGATATAGACATATGTATACCAAAATGCTCAGAATGTAAAGATAAATCGATTAAGCCATGTCTGTCCGTCCGTCCGTCCGTCTGTCTATCCGTGTACACGATAACTCGAGCAAAAATTGAGATACCACAACGAAATTTGGTATGTAGGTGGCCCTTTATCCAAGGTATTGAATGGGCTATTAAAATGAGCAAAATCTGACTGTAACCAAGCCCCCTTCTCAAAAAATCTACGATATTTCAGTAAATATCGGATCCATATTATTGAAAGTTAGTATGTGAAGTAAAATTTTGTTAAAAAATAATATTATTATGAAACTTTTGCAAAAGGGGAGTGACCCCGCCTACTTATGATGAAATACTGTATCTCATTAGCCCCTTCACCAATCCTTCCCAAACAAAAATAATATTATTATGAAACTTTTGCAAAAGGGGAGTGACTCCGCCTACTTATGATGAAATACTGTATCTCATTAGCCCCTTCACCAATCCTTCCCAAACTCGGTACGAGCCTTCCTTAGGGTCCAGCTAAGAAATTCGTATAAAAATTTTGAAATCTGGCAACAATCACGCCCACCTCCCAAATAACGGTAATTTAACGAAACACAAAAACTGCAATAAATCGGTAACTACTGAAGCTAATTGACTCAAAATCGATGAGTGCATTAACCGCTGAGCAGATTGTTATAAATTTTTGGATTTTGCGCGAGGCGCCGCCCACTTACGACCAAAAATGTGTACCTCGGTAACCGGTTTTTCAATTTTTACCAAACTTGGTGCATTTATTAACTTTGTGACGGAAAAGCAATTCATTAAGAATTACTCGAATCGGACTAAAACTGCACCCGCTTTCCGCATAACGGCAAACTTCGGATATACGAATACTCCGATATTTCAATAACTGAGGACGTTCATTTACTCCAAGTTAATATTTACAACAATCTCTTAACAATAAGTAAGAGTTTTATAGACTTTAGGTAGTTTAGAGAAAGTTGGAACGACGACATTTGGTACCTGTGCCGGCTATATAAAATTCGGGTTCGCCCGAACTTATACTTCTTTACTTGTTTATACATACAGTTGTTATAGTACATGTCTAGTAACTAAATTGTTTGTTTTCCAGTTATGATTTATTGAATCATGTTTATGCACACAGGTTACTTTCCCTACAAATCAAAGTTTCCGGTATCTTTAAGATCATCAAAGAAAATTTTATGAAGTGGTTGACACGAACTCGTAAAGAAATTTCTGTACAATGTCTAAAAGAAATTTCCAAAAAATTCTTTACATAGCAGCATTAGCTTAATTGCTTTACCGATTTTCTTCAGCAATTTCGTAAAATCATTGAAGTGTGCACAGTACATTAGCGCACCCAAGGGGTGGGTTTTGGGGAAAAAAATTTGTAATACAAGTTGAATTTAATAATTTAATGTTCATCATACGCCCTGCCACACCAATTAAAAAATGTTCTACAATAGCAATCCTTCAGGACATACACAAATTATTCTACTTGAAAACATATCGTTTGCAGTCTTGTAATACACCCTTACAAAGGCCATGTATTCTTTCCATTAATTAATTTTCTCAATGTCCTTGCGAGAAATCCTTTCGTTCTATTAAAAATTTAATGATGCAGATTTACTAGAGGTTCGCTCAAATATGAGAAACATTTCGAATTTATTGCATTTCCAAAGTTATAATGGACGATTTGGCGGCCTTAATTCAAGTTATTAACTAAAACTTCAACTAAAAGTCGGCACGGGTTATCGTTATAGTATGGCTATAAAACTTCATATATATGTATGCGCTAGTGAAAGACAAGAACACACATATTCTCTTAGCATCTGCATTCAACTAGTTTCAACACAACAGCGGCGCTAGGCTCCAGTTATGAGATGAATTCATGAATTCTGTGGTGCATTCATAACATGGGTTGATTCTTGCAACCCTTTATTCTGAAAGCCTTTACAAAGCTTATGTGGATAACATTACGTCCTTAGTTTCAAACTCTAGTAGCGAAAGCCAATTTCTTGTCCTGGGGGATTTTAATTTAAGCAACATTACATGGTCGGAAGCATATAATGGTACTACTATTGTTCCCAATAATGTAAACCATATCAATGAATTGTATCTTGTTGATAGTTTTCTGAGTCTTGATCTTAAACAGATCAATAATATTTTAAATAAACTTAGGACCGGTTTTTCAATGGCTGGATAACACTATCTGCAGGATAAGCATCGTTATCGACGATATCGACTCCCTGTTGTATCTTATGGAGTCGATCACCTCGGTAACGATATTTATCCTGCAGATAGTGTTAACAAGCCATTAAAGTATGTTTATACGGCAAGTGATTCGCTCTCTTATTCGTAATTTGCGCCCAATCAC
>JAPVRG010261964.1:2552-24108 GCA_029783565.1 Rhagoletis cerasi
CCATTTAAATAATAGTGCCCTTTGGTTTCACTTCTTCGAGTATGGATACTAGTTCAATATGAAAAATTCCTTGAAATAAATTTTAAATTAACAAAGCAAAGAATTGATAAGCGAGGATAACCCTTAAAGTATCCGGAAACGACTATTAGTTTTTTTGAATGCCACACTATGATTTTCAAAAATTTAATATTCGTTTAGGTAAACAACATTGACAGATGAAAATTCCACCAAGTAGCTTCGATTTAACACCATCTCAAAGATACCAATTTTGTGAAAAATAGAAATTTTTCGTGAAAATTTTCGCGCGATGATTTTATTACGCATTTAACTGCCGCTCAACTCAAAAGCAAAGCTTGGAGCGGATTTTGGTAATGAATCACCATCAAAAACATTGTTTATGACTAGTTTGCAGAGTTTAGGTGTGGATGCGTCAGCCTCAGTGGTGAATACCGTGAAGGTCGGCCATCAACTGCTCTTGTTGCGGCAAGCATCGATGCTGTGCGAGAAATGATTCAGATGAAGCGGCATGTCACATACCGGGATATCGAGGCATCCTTGCACATTGACAAAAGTCATATACAAACAATTTTTCATGAGCATTTAGTAGAGAAGAAAGTCTGCAGTCGTTGAATTACACAAAATTTTTTCGATTTTCACGATTATGTATAAGATTTAGTAGTGAAGAAAATCCGCTGTTATATCATTAGTATCTGGAGAAGTTTTTATACGTCAATGTTATTTACCTTAACAAATAATATATTCAACAATTTATTGAGCTTGAGGCCGTTTTAAATGTGAAAAGCAACAACAAGTTACATGGCGAACTTAGCGCAGTGGGTAGCACACTGGCTTTGTAATCTGGGAGGCGCAGGTTCAAATCCCAGAAAAAGGAGTCTGATGAGGAGATGTGGTGATTCCCGAAATAGCAGCTATAATTCCTACCAAAATGTAAATTGTTGTTTTTTCCACAAGAATTTTCATTTAAAACGGCCTCAAGCTCAATAAATTACTGAATATAATTGTTAAAAAGGCCAAAAAAAATAACAAAAACAAATAATAAATTTTCTAAAATCATAGTTAGGGACACGAATTTCGATACGATACGATACCATATCGATACTTTTGCCATTCGATGCCGATATTTTTTACTCGATAGTTTTAAACCGATATTTTTTGGAATCGAGTACCAGAACCCCAGTATCGTATCGAATTTAAAATTAACTTTACAAAGTTAATGTGATTAATAATAGCCGCCTTCGATTCGGCCACTTGTCTGCTCGCTATCTTTGAACTCTTCTCTCTTGTCAAAAAATTTGTATGTGAAAGCAGCAACAAAGTTTTCAAGCTGAATTCAACACGAGAGAGTATTTTAATGGTTAAATACATGTTTGGAGAGCTTCAAACCACAACGTACTATTAGCTGTTTAAAGTTTAGGGCACACGGCAATCCGACACTTTTGAAAACTCCGAATATGTATGTGTACGTCATCTTTCCGATATGAATGGGGCTTTATACCGGCTGTCTTCACCAGCTTGAAAATCTCGCTCGCTTTTAACCGTAATTTTTGTAATTTGACAACCATTTTCTCAAATAGAACATCAATTTAGAGAGATTTCGTGACTATTTAAAAAAATTAAATGAATTGGGGAATTCCAGATATTTTAAAATTAATTAATTATGTATATTATACAAAAGTAAAGTTAAAATAAAGAGTTCATTCTTTATTAGAAAATGAGTCCAATGTTTAGATATATGTAATTTTTTGAATTTGGTATCGATATTTGGGATATCGAGTCTTTTTATTCCGATATTAAGGGGTACCCGATATTTCTACAGCGATACTTTGAATGAGTACCATATCGATACTTTCGGTTCGATATCGTGTCCCTACTGATGACAATCGAAAATTAAATTAATTAAAATTAAAATTAGAGAATGATTTCGACAAATGTATCAATAACTATTTCGATAAATATTTGGATAAATGTATCAATAACTATTTCTATAAATGTATCAGCAAGTAGTTCGATAAATATAGCGATAACTATTTCGATAAATATATCGATAACTATTTCGATAATTGTACCGATAACTATTTCGATAAATGGAACGATAACCATATCGACGATTGGGTCGATAACCACTTACAACGATCAAGTTATCGATTATTTTATAGACAAATATATTAATATTTATAGTTGATGATACCGATTTTTCGATACACGCTTCCATGAAACATATATAAAGTGTGTTATGAATGTCGACAAGTTGCTATAGCGATCCGAAAATCGTCACAACATAAGGTTCAGAAGGACCAATCTGCACTTGAAATGAATAACTGAAACAACTTTGCAAGCATAAGATGCAGGCAACGAAACTGCTGTTGAGCCTAACAAGGACTAACTATAAATATATCAGCATAAAATCGATACAGTTTAAAAAATAAAGTATCGACAAATGTGTTATTGGTTGAATGTATCGGTAATACTCTGTCAAAACACTGCCACACTCCATAAAATACATTTCTTATTACCGCTAAGTACGTATTTGGTATGCTTATATTTCCTGAAATTATTAGCCATCATTCTTCCTGCTATTGTACATTAAACTTCCTTCCATTAAATTAAATTCTCATATACGCTCGTTCCTTACGCTCTCCATTTGTCACTCAGTGATTACACATATGTACTCGTATGTACTCGTATGTACATACGAACTTCATTTTATCATGCCATCCTCATTATATTCCTTAATTGTTCGATAAAAACTTTTTAATAACCTTCATTTTACTTGTTTCTATAAATAATGTATGTATGATTGTACGATTTCAGTGTGAAATTATCTGCACCATTTATTTAACTCATTGAAAAATGTCCTGGTTTGTCATTAAGACAGTAATTGTTCAACGCAAATAAACTTTTATTTTAAATACCAGCAAAATGATTGCCTTAATTGAGTTAAGTAGAGACGTGCAGCAGCATACTCGTTTAAAGCAGTGTGAGTATATGTATACATACGTGGTCTATGATTTTACAAGGAAAAAAATTAAAGGCGGTGCGGAATGTAAAAAAATATTTTGTTTGTCAAAAGTTTCTATATAGCAAATCTCTATCTTCACTCTTGAGTTGCTGATACAATTTGATTTTAATAACTTTCTGCTAAGTTCTGTTAATTTTCACGGAAAATTAAAGAAAAAATGCTCACAATTCGCGTTACTTGAGTTAATCAACCATATATGTACATACTTATATTAGACTTTTTTCTTGCATTTATTTAGAAGCCATATAAATATAAATATGCCTGTGCGTAAACTTAATTCTCTGCTCCTCAGCTCCTGCTTTTATCTTTTTTTTCACTTATGAGTAGTGAATTATTCTTAACCCGTAAACACGTATGTATGTACATATTTTTTCTCTTTAAACACTGTTCTTGTGCGTTTTCCCGTTTTTCTTGTGCATTGCTACATATAGGCCATGTCTCATTTACACATGCATATGTGCATTCATTCGTACATAAAATACTTGATTGTTTGCCTTCTTTATTCCCAACTGTTTTCAATTTTGCGGCTTTCAAACTTAATTATTGGCTGTAAATTTGACTATGCACATGACTTTTGTTTTCTGCTTGTTCTTCGATTTACTGAATAAAAGGCTTATGTTTCCTTGACTGCGCGCCAAGCGTTCACTGTGATTGCTAGTGTGGCTGCATACGAGTAAATTCTTGGAGATTCCTTTAATTGTGAAAAACTTGAAAGCTTAAAACTCGAAATTATTTGTCATAAAATTTTTGACTGTTCAGCACAAGTGTGGGGAGTTTTGGTTTCTGGCGTCCAGCAAGATGTGCATAGTGGAACATTGATTTAAATTACCGCTTTCATATGTTATCCGCATGGATTGTGTCCCGAGCGTAATAAACGCTCGTAAGTATATACATTTTTAACTGCTATCGTATCTGGATCTTTCAGTAAATGCTTAGCTGTTTTGCAGGTATCGTTCCCTCTCCAATGGCTGTAATGAGCCTTACTCTTAAGACTTATGTAAAGCTGCCTGTCAGTCCTCTCCAAACACTATGCTTCATTCCATAATTATCTCCGGTACAATTGGCTGCTCCAATGACCCGCAGTTAGCCAATTCTTTAAACAGTTTGTTATTTTTAATACAACAGTGTCTCAGTATCCACAAGAGTTCAAGCTTATTCATTTTGAAACGCAGTTCGGTCTCAATTTACGTTCCTCGATCATACTTGAAAAAAAAAAAACAGCAAAGCAAACTTATTGATATACCTATACGAGTATATATTTAAACCGTTGACATTGTTCATAGAGCAGAAACTCCCTCTCTGAAATTACCGTCCAGATGCCAACCGTCAGAATAGAACATTTTGACTTCAGGAAAGTGTCTGAATATGTGGGCACACTTTCTTTCAAAAAAAAAAAAAAAAAACGCAGGAGCCAAATACAAAGGCACTTTTATATAAAAATTTTCCAGCTGAGATTTATTTACATCTGCAAATGAGAAAAATGCTCTTGTTTTGCCATTCCTATTGCTGCCGAAAATTCAGCTGCGTTTTGAGGTAATCGACAACCTATTTCTGCCTATCAAAAGAATTAGCATCAGATGCGGATAGGTACGCCTATATAATAGGTTTCAGTGAACCGGTTTCATTATAACTGATAGCCACATATTTAAAAAAAATCAAGATATTCTTCACTAGCAAGGATACCTCCTTAAAAACTGGATAATTGACAAGTTTCCTTTTCCCAGCGCTTTCGAAAAGCCTTCAAACCGAAAATAACCGTTAAATATCATTATTTTTATTTTTAGATTATTGCAATGCCTTTATTTTTTGATTTACATTTTTTCGATCATAAATAATCGTTAAATTTAGATTTTTATTTTCTTTGATAATTTTTAACCGCCATGACCAATTTAAATCTTTTATGATCGAAAAAATAAAAATCAACGATTATAGTTTGATTGGAAAAATAAAAATCATAAAATAACGATTAAATTATATCGAAAATTTTTTAATTGAAAAATGAAAATCAAAAATAAAGATTATTTTTTGATCGAAAAAATAAAAATCACAAATAACGTTTAAATTGAATCGAAAAAACAAAATAAAATTTTTACAGTTAAATTATGATTTTGTTTATAAAGATCATAACACGTACGGTCTCTGATCTACAGTGCTTGTGTTCAACAGCCCTAGCATAATTTTTAAATGACCAAATAATTATTCTCTGTTTATATATTTTTTAAGCGGAACCCTAACTTATTTTGCTCAATTTTTAAGACACAAATATTTACATCCAGTCTTTTAATGACCGCCAATTTATGTCCAGCTGCAAAACTACCAAAAATTCATAGGTCTTAAATCACCAAAAAAGTTATATCCTGTTTCTAAATTAGCAAAAATGTATGTCCAGTTTAAAAAATGACTAAAAATTTAGATATGTGAAGTTTTCAGATCACCGCAAAGTTATGCCATGTTTTTAAATTGGCAAAAAAGTATCGCTAATTTTTAGATGGCTAAACATTTATGTGAAATTTTTTAAATTAGCAAGAATGTATGCCCATTTTTTAAATCATCAAAAAGTTATGTTTTTGTATTTAATAACGAAAAATATATGTCCAGTGTTTAAACTACCAAATATTTATGTCAAATTTTTAAATTAGCAGAACTTTATGTAGACGGATAGTTTTCTATCACGTTAAGGCCTCGTTTTGAATAACCAAAGATTTATCTTCATTTTTTAAATGTCCAAAAAATTCAGTTCTTGTTTTGGATAACCATAAATTTATGTCCAGCTAATATTTATATCTAGTTTTTAAATTAGAAAAAAATATTTCCAGTTTTTAAATGACCAAACTTTTATGTCCAATTTTAAATCTAGTTTTCTAATTAAAAAAGTTTTTTAAATAACCAAGAAATTATGTGCCGTTTTTAAAAATTTTTATTAAATTTTCTAGTAACCAAAATTTGTGTCCAGTTTTTAAATGTCCAAAAATGTATGCCCAGTTTTTGAATTACCAAAAATGTATGTCCAGTTTGCAAATACCAAAAATTTTGATCCAGTTTTTAAACAACAAATTTTCAATTACATAAAAATTATGACTTACGTTAGAATTACGTCCTGAACTTATTTATGTATTTATTTGAGTGATTCGTAATCCTTTATGTCAAATATTCTCAAGAAATGTGTAATGCGTTTAGTAATGATAAGCAAAACAATTGTCAAAGTGTGTTGACAAAATAAGACCTGTGCCAAAAAACAACAAAACATGTAGCAAACAAAAAACACCAAACAAAAACAAATAGCATATGCAAATTTTTGTGAAATATGTGGGACCTTCAAAATTTGTTATTCTTCTCCACAGGTCAATCGTTCTGTTCGTTCACATGCTTGTGGCGATACGCATACACTCACAGTTACATAATATATTTTAGATTGCTAAAACCAGAGGGAAAATTTATACGCAAATAGAAGAAAAATAAAAAGAAATTAGATTACAAATTGGATAGGCTAAAAACTCTAACGAGAAAAATACTTGGCATACAAATAGATGAACAAAGAAATACAAAAATACATATATATGTATATATGTACGCAAAAGCTGTGCAAGCGATTTTAAATTTGCTGTGTACATAAATTTTGCTTTATTATTAAATCCTTTTATTTTGTGGGCTATTTCAACGCTAAGCCGTTGCGCCTAAAAACGTGCTTTTCAAATTTTCCATAGCTCTGCATATACATACATACATACATAAAAGCTTTTGATTTTGGTACTATTTTTATTACTCTAGGTATTTTTATTTTTTCGTTGTTCTTTTTATTTTATTTTTGGACTTCTTTATTTTTTCTTTTTTCTTCTATTTTTTTTATCGCCTTGCATTATATTTTGTGGTTAAGTGTGTGCATATACCACATAAAACATGTATGCATAAAAAATTGTGAAACGTGCGTCACGCTATGCGATTCCGAACGCTCGTTCATTCACGTTTCTTCCAGTCAATCAAATTGACCCGGAAATATGTCAGTTTTTGGGCATGTTGAAGTACATATTTTCGTGTGTAGGCAAATATGATATAATGATGGTCATGCGGATGTATGTATGTATGTACTTTGATATAGAAAAGCTGTGTTGAAACACGCTATGTTCTTGGTTCTATATCGAGAGCAGTGCTAATATGCAGGGTTTTTTTGTGAGCAAATTTTTAAAAACGAAAGTTAGCACTCCTTTTTGCATGACTTTCTCTAATTTATCAAAGATATAGTAGAACATTTCTTCATTTAAAAAAAATAAGTGGAACAATATCTGGGTCAAACCGAGGCACCCATGCATTGTAGTCTAACCCTTAGAATATTTTAATTCCCTACCATGAGAAAATTTGATCATAGTGAGTTAAAGTTTCCAATTTTCGGTTAAAAAATCCCAATTAATTTACGTATTTATGTCTAAATTGGCCTCAAAGGCACTATATCTCTTCAGAGACCTACTGCGGTACATTTTGCGAGCAATTTCTTCGTAGAAGATTTTAAAACTCCCGAATCTTTTATTAGCAGTCTTTTACTATTAAAGCAGTTCCACCTAAGTTCATTAAAATGCACCAAAGATTAAGGAAAGAGTGTTAAAGTTGTTAGTGAGATACCTAGGAGTTTTCCTACTGGCTATTTTTTGCGAATTATTTAGATATTGCGTGAGATAGTCTGCTTCCAGCGAGGGCAACACTTTCACAGACGATATATTCTGACCTTTCTTCGTCGACCTCATAAAAATAATTTTTTGCTGAAGACATAACGGAGCCAATAGTTTTCCGTGAAATACGAAATACGTGATACGAAAGGAGAGTTCTCTTCCCTTTTTGCCTCGTAATGCTGGGTAGCTCAGAGAGTTTTAACGAGTTGACAAGTGACTCAAGCTTATTTTAATGAGTCATCTCAGTAAAATAACACTAAGTTGCGGCTCTTTGCTATGGGAACACAGCACTTTACAGAGCTGGTTTACGCCTTTGACCTGTTGAACGATGAAAAGCTGGTGCGAGCTCTAGGGCTATATATGTAATTAGGCCTGTAGAGCTGGAAGCGACAAGATGCTAGTCAGATCTAATTTAAAAACTATATGAAGTGGGAGAATATCGATAGTGTAGCGAGTATTTATAACTGAGTCAATGATTCAGTACAAAGTTACTGAGTAAACATTTTTTTTGGAAGTAATTTCGATAACTCCGCTCAGTGCTGAGTTACCCAGCACTTTTGCCTTCACTCTAAGTTTCAAGAGTGCTTACAATACTAAAGCAAAAATAACCAGTTTTGATGTACTAACATCGTTCAACACGTTCACCTGCGGCGAAAGTCCTAAGGACATCGGTAAGATCCTTTCGTCCAAAGTTATTGACCCGAGCAGAATTTGTAAGCTGATGCTAAAATGATTAGGTAAGTACGAAACTACCAGCATTGATATCGACATAGTTTTTCTTTTTTATTGGTGCCGTCGTTGATATCGTTCTCGACATGTTTAAAGGGACTATAATCTATTTCGCTATCTATAAAAACCAGAGGCATAACTATTATAAGAGAAAAGAATAAAAGTCGACCAATAATTATTATAGTAAGATACAAATTTTTCGAGTCATCTAAGTATAATTATTATTCAATGACTTACATATATTATAAAAGTTCTTTCATAATAATTATCAGTGAGATAAATATTTTCAAGTCTTCAAATACTTTTATTTTGAGACTTATATTATAAAAGTCCTTTCATAATAATTATGAGTAAGAAAATATTGTTTAAGTCTTAAAGAACGGACCATGACGGTGGTAGTTGGTTGGGGACCAGTTCGGGACTAGATCGGGACCCTTTCCGACCTAGTTCGGGACTAGTTGGGGAGTAGTTTGGGCCTAGTTGTGGACAAGTTTGGATCAAGTTCTGGAATAGTTGGGGACCAGTTCGGGACTAGTTTAGGGGTACTTCGGGCCTTGGTCAGGCCCAGTTTGGGACTACTTTGCGTTCAGTTTGGGACTATTCACTAACTTTGGCTGTCTATTGAAACGGAAGCCAACAAATTAAATCAAATGAAATCGTTTATGAAATTTATGTTTCTAAGAAATTCATTTTGCTGTTGCTTCTTTCGCATATCATTCAAAACACTTAATTCATATTGTCTGAAGGTTGAATGTTGGCATAATTTGAAGTTTAATAAATAAGAGTATAGATAAGACATACGCCCCACGGTTTTCATTTTAAATCTTTAATAAATTTTAAATACATAATGCTGAATGTAATGCAGTGCTCAAACTTTCTTGCTCGTTTGTGTTTCGTTACCTTGTGTGAGAGAAACTAAGGGCGCTGTTACGCAGACGATCAAATGATCCCTGGTCACGGCACTTTTTCTCAAATTTTTTCGCCCTCGTCATTATTATGAATAGGCTTTTATAATATAAGTCAAAAAATAATAGTTATCGATGTCTTACAAAATTTATCTCACACATAATTACTATCAAAAGACTTCTTACGAAAATTTGGATGACTTTTTTAAACTTCCACCATGAAATAATTATTATTTTGGGTCTCTGATAAAAACACGTCTCGATATTATCGTTGGTGTATTTACGAATATCATTATTGATGTATAAACCTAACTATTTGGTTATCGATGCACGTATTTGTAGGTATCAATTGTTATCGTAGTATTAATCGATTAGAAAATCTAGTTATTAATACTATCAAGTATGTATTTGGTGATATAGACGTCGGCGGATGTTAAAAGAAGTAGGCACTGTAAAAACGTATCGACATTTTTATCGATGTATTCTTTCGATACCGTAATTGTATTTTTTATTGACATCATCAATCCTAGTCAACGGTCGCCAGTCCGGAGTGGTGTTTGCTCAACTGACAGAAGTTTCAGTGCACAATCTGGTACCACGGGGGAACAGGGGTGTCCAGATCATCCTATATTTGCTCTGGCCTGCTCTTTTGGGTACGGCCCTTCGGGGAGTATCGTGGTTACTGTGGTTTAAAACCCAAATGCGGGGAGAGTGTGCTTGTAGGCTTATTGTGGAGTTGCATAGTAACCGGGTGCCGGACCCATAGTACGGCAGAGGTTTTAGGTCGGCCTCGAACCCGACCAAGGTGGTAAATTGTGTACACCCATATGGCCAATTGGTAGCGAAGTGCTTGCATTTTGAGAAATCAAAGTGCTTGCATTAGGGGCGCTGATCAACGCATTGTTTTGGTCCGCTGTGCTTTTGAACACAGTGGGGTTAGGCCTTCCAAGCAGGTACCCACGTTAAACTTTGACTCATCTGACATCATCAATATCGTACTCGACATATGTATCGAGATCATCATCGTTCTCTTTATCGATAATTATACTTATCAATGTTATTGTAGTTGCATTTATGAATACCGTTATTGATATATTAATCTATACGGTTATCGATTTTTTATTGGCATCTATTGATATCGAAATATTAATCGAGGCTCAAATGGTCGCAGTATTAAAGTTTGTAATATTAATGTTTCCATGTTTTTGTCGATATCGAAATTAGTATCTCTATTTTTATCGACGTCGATATTCGGTATTCGTGCTATTTATTACTTGCTACAATGTGGAATGTGTGTTTACAAAATTTTTACTAAATACATATCGAGCCCTAACCGCCAAAATAACGTAAGCGACATTTTTTTTTCAAAATGTTATTTTTGATGCAGAAATGTATCTAGATGAACTAGAAACATTTCTGCATCAAAAAGAAAATTTTTTAAAAAATGGCGCTTACGTTATTTTGGCGGTTAGGGCTCGATATGTAAATACAGTTGCAATAAAATTTTTTTTGTTGACAACAAAGCTTTCATATTATTAACATAATTTTTTTTCTTTGCAGGTAAGTGTACCTACTTTACTTCGTACCAGTTTTATGTCTCTCCGAGATTTAAAATACAAGGTAAATATTTATATTTATAGACAAAATTTTTTTTTTATATCTACTCCTTGAAATTTGTTCCCAATTTGTTATTTTTTTGTCCCGAATGAAAAATGGCTTAATGACAAGCATTTAATCAAGCATCAGAAATTAAAACACTAAATTGTTTGCTTTTATTTCTATTTTGAAATTAAATTCAATCACAATCATCCTTGAAAACTTACGTAAGTGTAAATTATTATCAAACAAAAGAACTCATAATCAAAATATAACCAAAATAACTGTCGAGCACCCTTCAGATTTCAGCTTAGCGAATAAAATGACAAACATTTTTCGTAGTAGCCTTGCATTGCCCACATTAAGCGCCATTACGCCAACGATGATAGCTGCTGCATAGTTTCGTAAAATACTATCACGAACGGCAAGGACAGAAAGAGTATTAAATTCCAAGGCGCATGAAACAGTATCATATAGCGGACGTGGATACGTAATTATATGGGCTTTTGTATGATGCGTATTTTGGTTAATTTCTTCGCAAATAGTGTGGGTGTGAAATGTGATTACTTTATGGGAATTTTACAAAATTTCTTTAGAGGATAACACGAACGTGAGCTACATAATCAAAATATTAAAATATTTAAGTGTCTTGCTACTCACAATGCTTGGAATTCGTTTCTTCTCTTGCCTTCCTAGCTCCTTAAGAAATTAACTACATTTTTCTGTGACCAAAGCTTAATGTAAGACCAATAGTTTTCGAGGATATTCCATTCAAAAAGTTTTAAATACTTTGAAGAAATATGTTTTTTATGAATTAAAGAGCTTCTCCAAAATGCCTTCTAAAGTACGTCGCACGAAAGCCCTTCTAGAAGGCCTTCTATGGTTAGCGAGGGCAGAATCTCTTCAATTTGTGCCACTCCATACAAAAAAAAAAATAAGAAAGGAGAAAGGAATGCAGAGTGGAATACCTCTTGATCGTGGTGAGTCCTTTTGGAGGGACTCCTGAAATTATCTACCTCGATAAAAACCTGTACTTATGTATGTCATATTAGGAAGGCTGATCCCGCGGTAGATAGCGCATATGGCCGGTCCATCGACTCCGTCATCCTCGACTGGGGCTCGGGTTCAGCTCTTTTGTTGGTTTCACTGCCCTTCAGTGGGGTGGGGAAGTGTTCCCTTCATAATTTTACCAAGCTTTGGACATCGCTCACGAAGTTGCCGTAATTATTCTTTCAGGAATATGCCCTGCTCTTGGAATCTTCCTTAAATCGAAGAACGTGTCGGTAAGGGCCAGGTTAACATGTTTTGGGGCCCGCCGAAGACGTTCAGCCTCAGTTCTTTGTCGGACGTTTCGGAGCGTATGCTGAAATTTCCGAGGAAATGACCGGAGATACCTTCCTTGACCACCCTGACATTGAAATGGCCTAGCACGGTCTTATATACTGACGGGAGCAGAGCTCATAGAAAAGGTATTTGGACACCTCGCACCCTTCTCTCTCGCCGGGTCGTAGGCGCAAATAAGCGGGGTGTTGAAGAAACCTGCTTTAATGCGCATTTCTCCGACGCCCGCCCACCAGGAATATCGACATTACAGCCGCACAACCCGCACAAGGGATACTTAGTATAAACACTAGAAGTCGTAAGCTGCTTGAACCGGAAGTAAAAGAATCGTTAGGCGAACTGCGTGCACTTATGCACCCGGAACTATCCTCCATTTTCCCCACATTTGTGGAACAATCCTCCGGCTCTTACTACTGTTACGATTCAATTTTCACGTAATCGATCTTCTATAAAGTACTTAACATTTTAAGAGTTTTTATTAAAGTAAGAACGTCCTGTTAGAGGCTCTGCTGCCCAGAATTCACGAAAAAATGAGTATCCTTCAGTTATCAATATGTATCTCCGAACTTTCAATGGGTTACCGTGTCTTTAAACTCCCTTTGCGAGTATCACGCCTACCAAAATCGTGTCTTGCATAAGTGCTATTTCTGTTACTCTACATTGATGTTGCTGTTGCAACTGCAACAGCCAAAAACCACAAATGCAATCATGTTTGCGTATAAACTGTTGCCATTGTGCTTATGTAAACTCCGCGTCGCTTACACATCGTACATACATATGTATGTATGTATTCGTGTGAGTTCTTGCGTAACTGTAAATTGATTTGAACACTCAATCGCATACATTTACACTTACACTCACACACACTGGTAAACGAAAGTATTACAAGTGAATTGTACACGAGCTTTCCAAATTTTAGTTGGCACACCGAGGATGAATGCAGCGCGGCTAAAAGAGCAAATCGGCAGCGACAATGTGTTACATGCAAGCGCACTCAAGGACTTTCGCACACCTACATACATATGTACGAGGGATGCCAACTCTGTCAAGCCAAATTCCCCAAAATTTCTGAATTCCCTAATTTTTCCCCAAAATGATTTTCTGCCATTACTTAAGACACTTGATTCTCTTTCTTAAATTAGCTCTCTGACTTATAAAGGTAAATTCTACTTTTCTGCTATATCAATTAATTATTTTTAAGCTTAGTGAATAACTCAGTGAGAGGGGAGACCAGTATGTTTGCATGTATATAAAGAAAAAAAAAACGCGTGTAGCACCGTACACGTGATAGAAGTGAAACTTTTTTAAAGAATAAGTGAGAATCTTAAAAAAATGTACAATAAAAAAATTTGCATAAATATAAATATTATTATTATTTGGCAGTATTGTATTTTGCTTTTATTTGAGCACAACTTAACAATAAAGAAATTTTTATTGGACCAATCCCACGCAATGTAAACCAACACTGTGTTAGCGCAATGTATCAAAGCTTGGAAAATTGCGACGTTACTCAGCACTAGTATTTAGTAAAGATCATAGAATAAAAGATTGCGCCATCTTGCGGGTGATGGCGTCTCAATAGCAACAAACAAAATCACTTTAATTTGACTATCTTTCGCATGGCGAGCTGCTGAGCAGAAAAACGTAAACGAAGCTATTTCATTCAATCGCATGTTATATCGTCGGCCGAATAAAGAAACAGTGTAAACGCCACATACACTATTATTCGATAATTGCACCATTGGATAGACAATCCTTTAATCTATTAGAAAAATCTTTAGTTTTCTTAGATATCTTTTTGGCTCACGAATTTATTCGCGAAAAACTACATTGTATAATAATAGTAAGTGCTACAATTGTTTACAAATGGTGCATGGTGCACTTGCACTATTATTAAGCCAATCCCAAAGAAATTCTTGTAATATTAAAATAACGAAAAGTGCTCTACTTCATTATGTTGCTGATAACTTTCATAGGTTGTTTCATAATAATAAAACAATGTAATATCGACTTACACCAATTCATTTTTCTCAAAATGCAAACAAAATTTGAAATGAAATAGTGTATCCGTGTTATACACGATCACAAAACAGTGTATAATAAGAAATAAAATGGTGTATCCCATATAAATAAAATAGTGTATAATGATTTCATATAAAAACTTTCAAAGATAAAATAGTGTATAAGCAGATGCTTTCAGAAAAATTGGTTCAAATGGTATTTCTAAGTAATTGTGATACATAATTTTTTGTGGATTAACAACTAAGGAATCAGTGTGGTGTACTTAAGATGTGAATATTTTGTAGAAGCGCGCAATTGAAGTTTAAAGTTGATCGATTGGTTTATAAAAACTTCCAATTCGCTTTTCTCAAAACTATACTTTTCATGTTACACTATTTCATTATTCCAGCGACGATATGTATGTATACAATTTTATATTTGTATACTTACATAATTACAGATAGTTGAAAAGAAATCTATAATTATTGATCACAGAATTTTGCAGGGAAATTGATCACACTTCTGTAGGAAAATTAGAGAATAGCAAAAACATAGACGAAAACGAATAATTCATTTAGCCAGTTCCCGCTTTAGTCAGAAATATCGCGAAGTCGTTTCCGCTTACACATGTATAATAGCTTCAGTATTTATTCACTATTTATGACCAAATGTTGGAATATGGGAACAAGCTATCTCTCTTTTGGTTATCTTCCCTGGGTTTGACAGTTTAAAGCATGTTCAGACTTTTTAATTGAGCCAACGTATAGTGGTGCAATCATACTTTTATTTAATTTGAAAGTAGATTCGGTATAAGCGCACCATTTTAGGTACATTTGGAACGTAGCAAAATAAACTTTCAGGAAATCTTTTCTTATTTTTGTTGAAATTTCAGCGCATTTTCTGGTGGGGGTAACTTGTCCAATAGCCTCTCTTTGTGAAGGGGCATATAAATGATACAAAACGGTGGTCAAAGTAACGTAACTGTAGTTGATTGCGCCAGATAGACAGAGAATATTTCTTTTTAAAACGTCAGATCGAAGAACTCGGAGGAAAGTGGTTCACTGTTTCTAAAACAGTTTTGTCTCGCACTGATCGAAAATATTCTGTCTTTTTATAGCCAAATTTGCTTGGTGTGAGTCTAAAACTTGATATGATATCGAAGGGAGATTTTTTCAAATATATACATATGAACATACATATTTATTTTTTAGGAACATTTAAGGTATAATGTTTCCGCGAATTGGGTACAATTTGAAAATTTAATGTTCCATCCCTGGTGGTTATTAATTCAATACACAAACACCGCACTAGTATTTAGTAAGGATTATAGAAAAAAGATTGCGGCATCGTGCGGGTGATAGCAACACGATAACTAGCTTAACACACGTACAAACACACGTTCTTCATTAGTGTGACGTTTTCCGCCTAAGAAGTTTCACTTCAAAAAATATTTATTCAAGCAAAAATTGTGGGTAGGCACTGTTGCCAATAATAACTATAGGTAAGTACCACCTGATTGTAAGTCATGCAGAGTCCGCAAAAAAACTCCGGAAGCACTGTCCGGAGGATGCATCAGACAAGGAAGGGCATACTATAAACTGCCATCAAATTATAACTTAAGTAAATTTCATAAATATAATGAAGGAAAAATTTCATAAATATAATGAAGGACATTTTTGCACATGCAACATTACATAGTTTGCATTTAGACGAAATGTAATTATTCAAGCGACAGAAAAAATGAAAAACATTTCTTGAGATTTTCCTTAAAAGCTGGATACTAAGTTTAAAAATATTCAATTGATACAACAGAGAAGTAGAGCTTTGCCTTTATATTAGAATTAAAAGTCAAAATTACATGTACGACGATTTTTTTATATGGAGAAAATGAGCAGCATAAAAAAAGAATTGCCAAAAATCAACGGTACATCTAATTAATTAAAAGCGTGTGTTTGTGACATACAGAGGGCCAATTTCACCAGCTCTTCTTAACACTAATCTCCAATTAAACATCGTTATCGACGTTACCGACTCCATAAGATATGCTAGGGGCGGTAACGTCGATAACGATGTTCAATTGGAGATTAGTGTTAAACAGAGCTGATGAAATTGGGCCTGAGTGTAGTGTGACGACAATTCAACGGTTCTGCTTGACTGTTCTGCCCGGCTAGTAGTTGCTGCGACAGAAATTCTAAAGAATTTACTTCTCTTTTCGTTTCACACAAAAATGATTGAATTACAGTAACGTACAACATTGTGCGCAAAATGCAACAGATGTCGTTGTTGTATAGTATTGACCCACAGTCAAATTAATTGAAAGGCTCGAAATTTGTACAAAATTTTTTTGAATTTTTTTTAGATATTGCACAAAGTTTGGATCTTGGATTTATACGGCGTTTGTTAAGGAATAAACCATATTTTTATAAAAAAATTAAAATTAAAATAAAATGTTGGTGGCGTTTAATTGTGATAAGTACTATATAATACGGAAATGATAAGTTTTGACTCTACATATTATGTTTTTTTATACATATATGACATCATTTGCAATAAAAAGTCTCGGTCTAAGTAGCCTATATATCAAATTCCCGCAAAGTGTTAAGCCACTTCCCTATTCCCCCACAAAGTTCGAATTCCACCAAAATCGGGGAATTATCCGCCAGTTGGCATCCCTGATACGTACATACATACATGCGAACGCATAATCCTTATGCGTATATATACATATTTGTGGGAGTGTTAGTAAGCGATTTTATGCAGTTATGCAGTTATAATCCGTCGCTTGATTTGCTGCGTTCGTGGGGTTTGCGTAACTTTGTGATGTGTGCATTATAGTATGCATGTGTGTTCATTTGGATTTCTGCTTCTTATCCCATTTTGCACGCTTGTGTATATTTGTAGCCTCGCGCGAAATTTTTACATAATTTACCCCATTCAGTTTTCAGCGTAAATGCCTGATGAATGCATTCATAGCAGTTCGCACCCCCACTCTCACCTCTGACTGACCGCGCGCGCTACGCAATGCCCCGTTCGCACTGCTACGTTACAATTCCACTTAACCGCTATTACCGCCTCATAAATCGCATTGCAAATTGAAATTTCAAAAATGGAAATGAAGTGAAATGTTGCAAAAATTGTTTACTTGCCATTGCAAAAGCCACTACTTACCACTTGCCACAATCCATTTGGCGTGGCGTGGCGTCGCGTGTGTTTGTGACATACTGAGTGTAGTGTGATGACAATTCAACGGTTCTGCTCGCCTGCCCTGCCCTGCCCTGCCCTGCCCGGCTAGTTGTTGCTGCACAGAAATGCTAATGAATTTACTTCTCTTTTCGTTCCACACAAAAATTAATGAATTACAGCAACATGCAACATTGCGAGCAAAATGCAACAG
This sequence comes from Rhagoletis cerasi, assembly GCA_029783565.1. Classification (NCBI taxonomy): domain Eukaryota; kingdom Metazoa; phylum Arthropoda; class Insecta; order Diptera; family Tephritidae; genus Rhagoletis; species Rhagoletis cerasi. The sequence continues at coordinate 20,220 of JAPVRG010261964.1, forward strand.
ATGTCGTTGTCGCTGTTGTATAGTTGACCCACAGTCAGCAGCAGCAGCGGCAACTGCTATGCCAAAACCAGCTAACTACAACTCGCTGCCCCGATGGAAAAATTACCCTTCCATCAATTTTGGCGTTGATTAAATTAGTTCGTAGTTCGGTTGGCTGGTTGGTCGATCCCTCGGTTGGCCACAGGGTGGTTGGTCTAACCGACTGTTACATTGTCGTACTTAACATTTTTTTATTTGCAACTGCAATTTAATCGCACACTGAATCACACGCTGAATGATGAATGCGGCTATTTAGTGCTGTGTTTACTTTAGCTCTCTTATGGCTTTGAAAAACTCAAGCCATTCTTCAAACTCTTGTGTATTGGTTCGAAATATTACGGGAGATATGTTTAGACATATGTACATTACTTAGACCTTACCACTATACACCCCTTCACCCCCGAGTCTTAAGTATTTTGACTAAGCAATTTTGAAAAAAAAAAAAAAAAATTTCCGACCGAATCGGGGTCGCTTTTTTACATGTTTCTGTGATACCGGCATTAGGCAATAAAAAAATTCTGGGGCTTTAATTTACTGACATTAGGGTACGTACGTACCGTTAGGGCGGTAAGAACTGAGGGGAATAAGTACCAGAACGGGGTACTTGGGGTCAATGAACTTTGAAAAAATGTTTTTTCTGCTCGAGACAAATACATCGATATATCATACTTTAAGATCCGACTGTAAATGCCGAAGATATGATGAAAATCTTAAAAATGCAACCCCTACGTTAAGCCAAAAATAAGCAGAATATAATTTAAAAAAACTAAAACACACGCTTGCAGCAGCTGCCAGAAGAGAGTTACAGACAAACAAGCAAGCAAGCAAGCAAACAAACATACAAGTGAAACTAATATAAGCGTGTTAAAAATATTTATATTGCGTTCGCATCGGAATACTCCGTAGCAAAAGCTTAATAATTTTTGGCAAGCTTTAATTTACTGGCATTAGGGTGGTACTTTTGGGCGATAAGAACTGGTGTCTGGTGTACTAGAACGGGGTACATGAGGTCTCCTCGGGACCAAAACATCGATATATGTATCATACTTTAAGACCCAAGTGTAAATGCTGAATACATGACGAAAAGTGTAAAAGGCGACTCTTACGTCCCGCCAAAAAAAAATGTCAAATTGCCTTGCAAAAGTACTTTAGATTCGAAGGTGTAAGGCGAACTTTTTTTTCTGGTACGGTCTAATGTACATACACAGGTATATGAGAGATTTTGAATTGTTAAATGACAGTAAATAAACTGAGATCTCGTTAAAAACTTAGAAGTTCCGATTGCAGTTTAAGATGAGGTGATCCTTCTTTCTCTGATCACCGCTACATCTAATTCGAATTAGATGGAGTTCCATTTGAAATTTAAGAAATGCCGATTGGCACATGTTTAGAGAGCTGACCTCCAAGAACCACACTAGCAATACCAGGAAACTCTAAAGATCTAGCTAGTCTAGTTAATGCTTTTACTACAGTATCTGACAAAGCTCTGGATCAGGCCTGCCCCATAAAAAACCTAGAGTCGAAAAAAAACGTTATCGAAGAGACTCGAAAATCCTCTGCAAGGACCTCCATTCTCGCTAAATCCTCAGGAATTGATATACAATGTGAAACTTAAAAGATCATAGAAACTGCTAAGGAAAAGCAAGAGATCTTCATGGAGGAACTTTTGTAGTAGCATGGAACCTCTATCAGAAGGATCTAGGCTCATGACGGTAAGTACTCTCTAGTACACCTCGAGTCGCCGCGGGATGCTAGCTTAGATCCGACGGACGTTGATGGAAACTAGTTCGGAATAGCTGGATCTTCTTCTAAGCACGCAATTTCGAGGTGGAAATTCTGGGACCTGGCAGCAGCATCGCTGAACAGAAAAGTTTGCAGGGGAACAGAGCAGAGTTTTGTTCTGTCTCCCCTTCTATGGATTATGGCGTTTAATGAACTGCTGCAAGGCCTGGAAAAGCTGCGAGTCTCTCAAATTATTGCTTATACTGACGACCTTGCGGTGGTTGTGAGTGGAATATTTCCACAAACTTTATGTAATAGAATACGGGTTAAACCAAGATTAGTTGCAAGATGAACCAAAGAGAAAGATCTGGAATCAAAACCAGGAAAAACTGACCTGGTGCTTTTCACTAGCAAGTACAAGATCCCCTCACGGTTGGCTCCGTGCCATAGGCAATACGAAGGTATTTAGAATGTAGGCAGACTTTTTTAACAAATTACAAACAAATTTTACTTCAGCTTTTTATGGAAGGTAAATATACGGTCTTTGAATATTTTTGACTAAAAAATGAAAAACGAAAAATATTGAATTAATACACCTTTGAAGAAACTGAGCGGTATGTAGGCTCGAGTTTTATATTGTAAATTGAATTTCCAGGAGAAAGTCGATTCTTTGCCTACATTCTAAATACCTTTAAAACAATATCAACTAACACCCAAATTCATAAAAAGTACGCCCGGTATTTGCCAGTCACCTACATAATTGATTTGAGGTCGATTTTTAAACGCAGATCTGAGTCCACATGCAGGATGTCGTGCCAATTCGAAAACACATTCAAATGCAATGTGAAGAATTTACAGAAACCCACCAAAAAACTGTTGTTTATGCACGCCACTACAGCGTTGGCATGATAGAATTCTTCACAGAAGCAGAATTCCCATACAAAACAGGGCTAATTAAAACGTATGTATGGATGTATACTAGGAATGTTGATCCCGGGATTCCGGGATCCCGGTCTTAAGTCCCAAAAATCCCGGGATTGATTGCCAGCAATCCCGGGATTTTCTTGATTTATAGTTTCTTACTAAACATATGGAATAGAGACAAAAAATCTCATTTTATAGCAAAACAACAACATTGAAAGCCATTGCGTTTACAACACTTTTCCGGTGGAAATCAACTGGGTTTTTGTTTTAAACTATTCAAATCACAGAAATGTTTAGATTCGTGTTGTATCACACAATAAAAAAAAATATTAGTGAACGGCCATCCACTTCAGGTACGTATATAAAAAATAAAATTAAGCTCTGACTTTATCATTGCAAGTTCAAATCATTTTACACAGGTTTTGTCCCACATAGGACGAATTCGGAAGGTCCCAATCACAGAAACGCTTTATTTTGACCAGTTTTGGCTATATTTATTTTGCTTATTTGGCTATAACGGCTATCTCATTATACATATGTATATGTAATTATCTGCATATAAATGTGCACCCCAAATTTAATTATAAAAATGCAAAAAAAATAAAATAAAATCAACTGTATTTTTAGCCACTTGAAACTTGCACTTTATACTAAATATTTTTTGCATTTTTATAATTTTTATAAAAATTTTTAAATGCGCATTTATGTGCAGTTAGTTATATGTTAAATAAATTAGGTTTTTACAAAAAAAAACTGTAAATATTAAATAAACAAAATAAATATAGACAAAACTTGCCAAAATAAGGTGTTCCTTTTACTTCTACCACTAGTATAGTGGCATTTGTTTGTTAGCGAGCGTGAAAAAAATGCTCAACTCGGTTAAAATTTCCCTTCAGCTACATAAGCAACCCTGTTGGCATTTGCTATGAAACATGTGATCAGTCGAATGCGATTTATACACAAAAACCAACTGAAATTTTGCAATTTCGCGAGGTATTTGTGTAATATATATATTTGCTTAAAGTATTCATCAAATACATAAGGAAACAAAAATTTCCCAAGTACTTTTTCATCAACAATTCACAATAGAGCAGTTTTTTCACTTAACAACACTACGCATCAGGTCGCGTATTTTTTAACCGACCTGGCTGAACTCGCATAAATAACCGAGTTTGTGTTGTTGCTTTGCATGTATTTCGTTACT